>JAATLQ010018936.1:20715-56338 GCA_013421005.1 Heliconius erato x Heliconius himera
AATTAAAATATAGTTAACAATGGTCGTTTGCAATTTTTTATATAACCTGGCGGTTTTATAATTGGTTTCAGTCCATACCCACACTATAAATTTATTGGAAAAAAACTCCATTAAATATTAGAATAAAAACTCTTATAAAATTTTAAACATTGTAACAAAAAAAAGAAAACACGGAAAGATTAATACTTAATTAAAAAAGTATGAAATGAAAAGATCGTTTATGTACTATTTGAATATGTAATATTTATATATTATCCAGTAGATTTATATATTACCTCCTAACATAACATATTAGTAGTTAGTCTAATTACCAAAAACTAACATGAAAAATCTTTGATCAATCAATTCATTCATTCAATTTAGATGAAGTTAACTTTATAGTTTAACAGTTTAACTTTAACAACTTAACTTTGCCGCAGTATCATAAACAAGACTGTAGCAAAAATTTGTGAAAAAATACAACGACAAAGTTGTAGCGTCATCAATCTTGAAACTTCTGAACTCTCCATTTTACCAAAGTTTGAAAGTTTGAAGTAACACCTACCCCCACACCACCCGCGAGAATGAACACGATTATTCGAGCAAGTTCATAAGAAAATCTTAAATAAAATATTCAGATTCTGAATATTCTTTCAACACGACTAGTGAAACAAGGTGACGTGGAAGTGAAAATAGCTGATTACAAAAAAAATATTTATTGTACGCAGATGATGCAGAGATCATTTCATTAACAGAATACGAGAGCACTTTGAAACGTGGGTGTGAAAATAGTGGCCTAAGCCAAAACGCGAATAGAGTCAAAAGTTCTGATACTTAAAAGAAATTAGCAAAAGATAGTATCACTCTATAAAATAATTAAAAGGACAGGCTAAAAATTAATTAAAAACAACATTCATGCGGGTACAACACTTTTCTATGAAAATTAAAAATATTTGCTTTAACAAGCATGTTTTAAACTGTTTGTTATTTGGAAAGGGCACTGAAAGCTTGTGAAAAACAAAATGTTGCAGACATTATTGATGAACTGTCATCAATCATTTACAAGCAAGAAATAATTTCATTTAAAAATATTTCCTTCTAGAGAAAACCAACATTTACATGAGATATGTTCGAGTAACTCGTGACATGAGCTTTTAAATATTAATAGCTCCTTTCACGTATTGCTGTAATATTTTCCAATAAAGACTTTGTATATTCAAGTATTTGCTTATTTAAATTTATTTATTTGCCATCTGTATTTGCTCTTCTAATTTTTTTGTGTGCACTAGCAGATGATGATTAAAAATTTGTACATACAACATAAGTAAGTGATTTATACAACTAGTAATAACCTACTTCTTTTTAGGATTCAGTATCGCAAAAGGTAAAACAGAACCGGACGGACCGAACAGAACGGAACGGAATAATAATAATAATTATGATAATTATTTATTTTCATCTCACAAGGATCTTAGAATCGCTTTGTTGCCCGTCTGTACCTCTGTCAAAACCTAGAGAATATTTCCCGTGCACCAACAGTTATGTTAGGCACGAAGTTACGAGCTTACAATACAAATACAGGAAAAAAATCGAAATGTAGAAATTTATATAGATATTTCATACAAAAAAAATAATTACAAACTAATATTGACAGTTTATTTTATACCAAATGAATACATATACTCCTAAACTGGTTTATCAACTTTTATAAGTTGTGAGGCCGTCACGATAGTGTACAATGTTGTGACCTTAATGCAACGGTTGTTGGTTAAACCTTACTCAGAAAAATAGATTATTCTTTATTAATATTTTCGTTTTTTCACTGTGGCACCAAGGCTAAAGCCCGGCGTTGAGTTCCGCCACTTAACACTCGAAAATTGGTGAAAAGTGGGGAACACTCCGTCTTAACACTAGATTGACTATGCTTACACTACAGGGATATAGTGTGACGCAAAAAAAAGAGAAATAAAAAACTAAAGGCTATAATATAGGCTTCTATAAATAAGACCTTTTTCATTAGTACGTAGTATACTCGTAACTGCAATGCAAGTTTTTCCTTGAAACACTTAAGGCTTGTAATTATTAGTGCACCGCTCGCACTCTCACGGTGATCGCGTTAACTAATTAATTAAGCAAGCAATCTCACGGGGCCGTAAGTGTTCCAAGTAATTACCATACGCTTCCCTAGTTATATGTGTAATGGGATTTTAAAGGAAAACAATTTAATAACTTTTGAACAAACTAAAACTGAGTAGTTGAAGCCATCATATTATAAGTGGGTCTTTACCCAATTCTGGTGTTAGTAATTGTTTACGTTCAAGTTCTTTTCTTTATTTTTCATCACTTTGTGGTCCGTCTGTCTGTCTGTCACGAACCAGTATCTCAGGAACGCTAGGAGATATTCAGTTGAAATTCAACCATATACCTAGATCTACGGCCTCATGATTTCCTGAAGAAAAAAACATATTTCTATATTTACTTAAAAAAAAGATATGGCGTTTATATGGAAAAAAAACACGTTTAATGTAAAAGAAGTAAAAATTAAAAGTGTACTTTCGGTTAACCTGGAATTATAAATACATATATTTGTGGTTAAATCTTAAAAAATAATAGCCTTATAAAGTTTAAGTGAGGTTTCAGAAGAAAGAAATGACTCTTGCTAAGCTGATCCAGAATTTCAGAAAAAGCGCAATACCTCCAATTTTTTACGGAACCCTCGATGGGCGAGCCTGACTTGCACTTGTCCGGTTTTAAATATAAAGAATACAAATGCGAAAAGATAACGTTTCAATTATTATTATTTGCAAATCATGTCTATAAAAGAATTAATTAGATAAAACTAGAATAGAGACTAAACTAGAATAGAATTAGAAAAAATATACATAATTAATAAAGATGCATAGAACCAGCCTTTTAGATGCAACTATCGTTATTTGAGAGCTAATCCATGTGCTATAGCTATCATCATCAATTACAGGCATATTTCATAGAATATTCATGCCACCACCTCACCTATTTAGTCCACCTGACCTAGTTAGTATAAATTTAAATATAAAAATGTTCGTATTTTAAATTTTATATGGAACGAAAACGGTACTTACCCTAATTAATTAAACGTGACACATATATACATATATGCGCTACCTGCGCATACATGTATATATGTGTGTGGTCATACATGTATATATGTGGGTGGTAATTGTGTGGTCATATGGAATGTAGAAAAATAGTATAATCTAAAAAACTGAAATTCTACAGTAAGACAGAATATAGCAATTTTATAATAGTAAAAAAAAATTAAATCAGCCTCATGCTGTATCCCGAACACATCAGGTACATGGTAGGCAGAGGAAACCTAGTACTAACACACACCGTTCCCCACTTTCCCCGAATTCTGGAGGCATTGTGTGTTGAGTAGCGGAACTCAACGCCGTGCTTTGCCTCGAAACCAGAGCCAAGAAAAAAAAATAATATTTCCAATATTAAATATTTATTTCCTCGAGTGGGAATCGAACACTCAATCGGTCGTGTTTACAGTCACACTTTATGCCCCTGCGCCACGACTGGCCTCTATTTATTTACATTTATTGTAAAAATACAAGAGAGGCGCGATGAAGAAAATAATTCACTTCTGGTTGTACTCGTACGTCCGGTCTCCACTCGAGGAAATGAAATGTTTATTTAATTTTATATTTTCATTTCTTCTTCTGGTGTCGAGGCAAAGCCTGGCGTTGAATTTCGACTTAACACTACGTTCCCTCTGCCTACCCTGCTGTGTGAGGGATACAGCGTGAAGTTGATTTTATAAAAAAAAAAAAAATCGTAAAAAAAAATAATTTTTTTAAAATTTTAAATTAGCAAACAGCAAATAGCTATAGATGGGACTCATGGGTAATACATATACGTCACCCACCCGCGGCGTGGCTGCGAGCAATTTAGCACAGCACTTAGGAGTGCACTCCGTCACGCCGCGTTAGCGCCTACCCTCCGTCCTTTGCTCATGCCTTCGTGATCTTGTAGGGCTATATATAGATGTAAAGCTATGTAAAAAATATGTCGTCTAATATATATTATGGATATCATAAATGATTATATTAACTATTTTATTATTAACGTTTTTATAGTGTTATTATACACTTAGGAAAGTATTATACTTTTTTAGAAAACGTATATACATATTCGCAACGTCAATATTTTTATTAATATTTAAATTAGCTTCACGATGTAATACATCGGATGTATCTATCCCTAGTGGAGTAGTCACGGTTTATATGATTTAATTTATTTACGTGAAATATTAACTTTTTTTTAATTATTTAGCTACTATCCTTCATATAGAATAATTTATATGTTTGCTTGTTTTAATTTTGAAACTTAAGTTTTAATAAAAACTTTATAAATATTTTTTTATAAAAGTATAATTATTTTAATTAAGTATCACAGAGTCTTTATTCTTTCTATTTCAAACATTTGGAATAATTGGGAAGAGGTACGGACTAACGATTGAATGATTAGCTATTAGTATTTCATTTTTGTCTGCTACTAAAAGAAAACTCTAGAGATCTAATTTCTAAGAGAGTCCAAGTTTGCATAGCCTTTTTGTATTTATTCATATTTAAAGGTTTTTAAATTTAAGAAGTTTTATAGAAATTGCTTTATTTAAAAGACAAATAATACAACATTACTTACAAATTTGACAAAAATACCTTATATAAGTATAATATTTACAACTTCGGAGTTACATAGAAATTATCGTCTGCTGTCAAAGTACTACAACCGCTCAACCCTAATCAGTATGCAGCCACAGTTCTACACTCCCTCAGTATAAAATGAATAAATATCTAGTGAATACTTATCCTTTTACAATATAGCAAGATCGTTTCAATTTATATTAACTTGGAAATTTACTTTTGCTTTTAATTTTATTTGCGCTATAGAAATAATTTCTTCAGCTCATTAAATATACATAAATATTCAGTTTCAAGTAGCAACTCGATTAGCCATATCTGCCAAGCCCTTACTCAAACGGAGCATCAATTTAATTTTTTTTTTACAATTTTAAATGAAAGCTGAGGATTCACTAGCATTCAAATTCGCTTGAAAAAAAAAACCGACTCTTTCAGCTGAACTCGACACCAGAGCGAAGAAATGAAAATATAAATGTGGGGATGGAACCCACAACTAGTCTATTTTACAGTCACACTTTGTGCCTCTGCGTCAGGACTGGCCTCAATACCTACATGTATATTATAACTACAATAAGTTTACGTATATATAACCTTTTTATTTGCGACCTGATTGAAATAAACAAACACTAAAAGTTAAGAGAAGTTCACTCAAATACAATAGTGACAACTGTATTAAAATCGCTTAAGCCGAATAGATCTGCATACAAAAATAATAATAAAAAAATATTATTATTATATGTATAGATGTAAATAAAACTTCGAAAAGAGTTGGTTAGAGTAAAATAATATACATTTATAATAATAACATCACATTTGTGGCCGTATTGTATATTAGTAGAAAAAGTATAGATAAATTATAATATATTAAAAAAAATACGTACGTTTTTAGAATATAGAGTATCTGCGAGCTAAATTTATAATTATTTATTCATTACTAATACATAGAGTATTTAGTATTATAATTATATTGTCACGTTCATAACAGCAGTTGGGCTAGCAGGATTAAAAGCATACCTCAAATTCATGTGTAAACATGTTTGTGTGTGTGTTTTAAAGGAGAAATTTTCATTTAAATGAAGAAAAAATTCATTGTACTCTCCACCTTTTTAAATATGTAAAGATATTAGGTGGCATTATACAAAAGCTATATTAAAAATATTTTTCGACATCATAATATAACAAAAACAGCACACGTACATGCCCTATAGTAGACTAGAAACAAATGTTAAAATTAGGTATATAATATACTTTTGAACTTTGCGGGTCAAAGAGAATATTTTATGAGAATACTGATTTTAAAATCCCCGAAGGACGATACCTCTTAACCCGTGTACAAACATACAATTTCTGGTAATCCATATTTCATGATCATAAATTTTAAAAGCAAATTAACATATGTGTAAACGATGTCCGCCCGCTGCTATTATGGCCGCTTCACTAATAAAATTATATGACCGCATTTGTTACTTAGCGCGGTCCTGGGTATTTTCATGAAATATTACGAAAACCTTCTAAGGGAATTTGTTTAACCCAATTACGTTATAAATGTGCGTTTGGATTTTTCAAATGATGGACTTCTTTGTAGAATTTATTCATGTCAACTTAGCGCTTAAATGGAGAAAGAGTAGGTGAAGAGTGCCATAATAGAGCGGCTCTTAACAGAACCACGTTATTTTCAACTTTTGAGTGAATTTTGTATGGCGGCCTCATTTCTATTTTATGGAAATGAATCGTTGAAATAATCAAAAGCTTTTTGATGTTGATGCAGCAGTACATTCGTATACTTTTTTAGCGTGCAAAAGATGTCATGCACCTACAGTTACTGAATACTCTACTACTATGGCACGTTAAGGAAAGGAACGTGAGACAAAAGACTATCTAACAATATGTAAATTTTACAGGAGGACCATAAAGATACATATTTGTCTTTAGGGTTTCATGTCTCAAAAGAAAAAAATGAAACCAGGAGTAATTATTTAAACAAAATACCAACTGCATAAAATTAAAAGAAAAAGCCAACCCTTCATTCAGTTCATTAGAGAGGGAAAAAATTAACAGTCCCTTTTAGTTTTAAGTCAGATCTTAATTTTTAATATTTTTAAATTTACTTCGTTTTAGTTGATGCTTATTGCAGTCTTCAAATGTTCAAGATTGTTAATATGATTGTTAAAATATTCCATATTGGTTTTAACAAACGTAGAGAGAGGTATTATATGATATTTTTATACTTTACGTAAAAATATATTTATTTGAATGCCTCATTCGATTGGTATCGACGAATTATTTTTTTGAAAATAGAGATTAGAATACCCGACGTAAAAACGAAAGTTTCAAATATACACGATTGATCGAAAAACATAGCCCTTCTTGGCAGTTGTGTAAACATTGATCTACAAACATTTTTTTTAAAATAGGGAACCTTTTTATGAACACTTAAAATCATACTTTTGGGAATAGTTTCTTTGTTATTAAAATATTTACTTTACCTAATAATTAACAATAACTTTATATTTTGTTGTTAAAATAGTTACTTCATTTCTTAATTTGCATCCTATCCATTTTATTTTGTACGTAGTTAAATGCTTTTAACGAAAGAAATTAAATGCCTTTAGAAACAGTAACAATTATGTAAGCTGTTAAAAGAGCAGTTTAAGCTCGCGAACTAGTAGGAATTACACGTTTACAAAAAGCATTATCAATATATTCTGTTTCAATAGAGTTTTTCACGCTTAGCACGCTGTATCAGGTTCTTACAGTTTAGTGAAATCAAAACATTAAATTTTACTCTTCTTTCTGAAAGTATGTGAATATTTTAAATGTTTTCTGTTTGATAAAATAAAAAAAGTTTAAACAACTCGGCTATTTCGCACCGAAAAATAATCGTAATCGTTATTACTGCGTTTGCTCTACAAGGTGCATAGTAAGGCCGAAAAATAAATAGTGACAAAAGATCTATAAAATAACAGATTTTAAGGCTTGTTCGCCAGTGGATCTAGCTACAAATTAGGGTAATTTAGCAAACCATTTAAATTATATTATCTTCAATAAAAAAAAAACAAGTGACATTCCTTCAAGGTCACACAAACTAAAGAAAAACTACTCTAGTCACATTTTTCGGCAGTGTGACTCTACAACTCTATTGTTTTACAAATATATTCCGGTTGTTGTTGTGAAACCAAAATCTATATTGTATATATTCAAATTATTTTTGAAATATTTTTGAAATTTTCTTTATTTTTGATAAAATAATTTTATTCATAAAAGTATATTTTTTATAAGAAATCCAATATCAACGTTATCGTTATATAACATACTGTCACGATGAAACAAAAACGACAATCTTACTAACATATATCTTACTTCTTTTCAAACTAGTAATATTAGTTAGACTACTAATGCAAAAGTTTTGTGTGAACGGATGTTTGTTCCATTTTCCTGCAAAAATTAGTGGACGGATTTAGATGAAACTAGATAGTAATATAGTTTATACATCAAAATAATAGATTTTTTTTTATGATATGGTTATAATATAATAATAAGTTTGAATGGTCGAAGATGTGTGTAAGTCGCTAGTTAATCCGCAATTTAATCAGTCTATTTGAAAACTAAATTTAAACCTTAGTCTAATGTAGGACGTGATTTTGTGACAAGATTTTCTCCAACTAAATAAATAAATATTTATTTTATATCCAAAACAATCTCAACGATGCATCCAAAACAACTTGCCTTCCCAAAAAAAGCTACAAACTTTTTTGTAGAATTTCTTTAATACTATTTTTGTTATATTAAAAGAACATAAATATCTCGTCAAATAATAAAAATCTTACCGTATAACACAATAAATAGAAAGGCTCAATAAATAACGGAGACATATTGACATGGGTATATAGGTACCTACTATATATTTAGGGTAATTGGGAATAGCACGAAATATAGATTTTATCGAAAATGTCTTGTTCGATGGACATATTTTATTTTGGTTCTTTACCTTTTTTAGTTATAAAATTGTATTAATTTATATCAAATTGTATAAAATATTTGTTAAATATTGCAATATATACAATAATGTTCTAGTTACATTTTTATAATTTATTTTAGAAAATCTAGGATGTACTTCTGCATCATTTTTTGAATTTGAATTAAATTTTGAGTGATTTACTTTTGAATCTTTTGTGGAGTACACGAAGTACAAAGTAATACATGACGTATACAGGTTCTATTATATGTAAATATAGCAATGCATGCTACATATAATAGCAAATTCTATTAAATGTAGCATGTTGCTATATATATATATATATATATATATATATATATATAGCCAGTTGTGGCGCAGGGGAACAAAACATGACTGTACTGTAAATTTATATTTCCATTTTTTCGCTCTGGTGTCGAGGCAAAGCGCGGCGGTGATTTCTGCCGCTCAACACGCAATGCCTCCAGAATTCGGCAGAAAATGGGTAACGGAGTGTCTTAACACTAGGTTCCCTCTGCTTACCCTGTTGTATGCGGGATACAGCGTGAAGTTGATTTATATTGTAAAAGAACGTTGACTAAATAAAAACTAGCAATAAACAACAATAATGTCGACTCAACAAGCCACTATTGATAACGATCAATGACAATATAATCATATAATATTGCAGGATTGGGTATTGTAACGTAATCAATTGTCTGTTTCATATTGTTTGACAATTGAGATATAGGCCATTGTTACGGTTGACATAAATGCAATATAGTGCTTTGTATCTCCTATAAAAACCAAGTATTTGCCTATTACATGTGAAAATTGATATTAAAATTATGTATGAAAGATTTAAGTAAATATAAAATAATATTATCCTATAGGTCAGTTGTGGCGCAGCGGCACGAGGTGTGACTGTAAAACCGACTGGTTGTCTTAACACTAGGTTCCCTCTGCCTACCCTGCTGTGTGCGGGATACAGCGTGAAGCTAATTTAATTTAATTTAATTTAATTTAATTTAATTTTTAATATAGGTAATTCCAGATTTTCAATATATGAAATCGTTATCAAAAACTAATGAAAATCAATAAGAAAATGTCACTAATGTAAAGAAATCAAATACCTCGAGGCTTTTACAGAACTTATATTTCTTCCAGAGTAAAATACTATTAAGCTTGTACCATGTCTATCTTAAATTCTAACACAATATGTTATTCTAGAGGACCTCTTTCTTTTTCCGCTTCAAGTCTAAAATAATATCTCGAATTTTCCTACCACATAAAGCGTCATTTAATTAATGTTCTCTGGTAACAGTTCTATAAACTTATATTACTTATTTTAAAAACATATTTTTATTAAACAAAGAGGTTGATTAATATTATTGCGAATATTAAAACTTATAAATATAAAATCATTACACTAATAAGAATTTAATATTTTTTTAACATTTCTTTATTCATTAATTATTTCATATACATAAATATAAGGCATATGTTCTAAAATTCACAAAATTTGCGAATCATTATATGTGGTCATCAATCAGAGGTCTCCTTATTGCCTTGAAGATTGACACTGACAAATTGGCATGTTGCGGCCTTCACCGTACGCTATTATAATGATAAATTCATGCCTTGACAATAGAAACAAAATACACATTTTGAAACATTTTTAAAGTGTTATTCCACACTTAGGAAATACGCATTTTAAAATAAATACATGAGTACATGTAAATACGACAGGTTGAGGGTTCGATTTCCACTCGAGAAAACTTAAATATTTCATAAATCAGCTTCACTCTGTATCCCGCACAATAGCAGGGTAGGCAGAGGGAATCAAGTGTTAAGACACTCCGTTCCCCACTTTCTTCGAGTTCTGGAGGCATTGCGTGTTGAGTGGCGGAACTCGGCGCCGCGCTTTGCCTCGACACCAGAGCGAAGAAATGAGAATATAAATGTAAATAAATATTTTACGTACTCGAGTGGGGATCGATCCCACAACCAGTCAATTTTACAATCACATTTTGTGCCTCTGCGCCACAACTGGCTTCAAATTCATTTAATTATTAAATATTTCATATATTTAATATTTTAATTTCCTCGTTTTGGTATCGAGGCAAAGCGCGCCATTGGCATTGGCCACTCAACACGCAATGCCTCCAGAATTCCGTGGAAAGTAGGAAGCGGAGTGTCAAAGCACTAGGCTCTCTCTGCCTACCCTGCTACATGCGGGATACAGCGTGAAGCTAAAAAGGTATATAACATACTGAATATATAGTTTTTTGAACAGCATTAATTTAATTATATCAATTAAATTTCGAATGCAATTCAATGACAAAAGTATTAATTGTTATCATTGTATATGTTGTTCGACACAGCTTTAACAGATTTAATTGAATCCTGGATAAATATTATTTTACTGTCTATAATTAATTGAGGCAGAAAGCCTCACTGATTTTCACAATGGCCATTAACTAGGGAATACTGTTATATCATATACTATATTCGTTATATATCATTTTTTATTACTAATACAACGAAATATGTTGTTTCATAATATCATGTTGTGAAAATGGCCCAATTTAAGATCATATGGATCTAAATATGATATATATATATATAGTTTATTTTTAATAATAAATAAAAGATAGATAGATAGATCTATCATAAATCGCTTAAAAAAATCTTAAGTAGGACTATAAGAAGACCAGAGTCCAATTTAGCATCCTTCCTTTTATTGCCAGGGTCACAGGCAAACAAAAACATAAACTAGAAAACTATCAAAATGATAATAAGTGATATCATATAAAGGATTACATTCTTATATAAATTATTACAGTCTTAAAATAATAATACATAAACACTTTTTTTTTTATATATTCGTTTACCGCTGTATGTTAGTAGGTACGCACTCGATGAGTAATTAAGTCGTAGCTTCCATATAGAAGAGCATTCATCCTTAAAATTGCGATCTGTAAGTGTTCATTAAAATCTAGTGGGATGGAATAAAAATTCATTCCATCCATATATACGTAGTATTGATGCTCGATGTGGGATGGTTTATTTCATTTGCGGCACTCAAGAGTTCTCCAACAGAACCACTCAACCATTTTATGTTGAAAATTTTATTTCATAGTCATAATTTTTATTTTTCTACATAGCGTTCTAGTCTACTTTTTATTGCCCTCGATCCTTTGTTATCGTCATGTTTTGTTACGTTTCTATTGCTAACCTTTTGTTAACTTCATATATGGAAATGCTATGTCTAAAATATACAGCTACAGGTGCAGTGAATATCGGATGTACATCGAACAATATGTACATAATGGAATCGTTTGAATAATTATTGTATGTACATATTTGATATTTTACACATTGTTCAATATGTAGGTAAATTTTTTTTCAGTTTCACGCTGTATCCCGCACACAGCAGGGTAGGCAGAGGGAAACACTAGGTTCCCTAAGATACTCCGTTCTCCACTTTTCTAGAGGCATTGCGTGTTGAGTGGCGGAACTCAACGCCGCATTTTTCCCTCGACACTAGAGCGAAGAAATGAAAATATAAATGTAAATAAATATTTCACTTCCTCGAGTGGGGATCGAACCCACAACCAATCGATTTACAGGCTCACTTTGTGCCCTTGCGCCACGACAGGCCTGATATAAGTTCCTGTGTAAAAATAACTCTACAGTTCAACAGCGCATTTTATGTTGTGGTATATGAAGTAAAAAAACGGTATAATGTGAATCGGACATGTCCATCGAGGGTTCCGTATTAGTTTTAGAATTGTACGTCAACTGGAAGTAACAAAATTATAAAAGTTGCGAACTAGACTTTGCGGGCATATGCACCGTTTTGTATGAAATAACTACAAATCTCAGGTGGTAATGCTTTTTTTCTGTATTTTTTATTGTTATTATAAACTTTCATTTTTTTGGATTTTTCCTTTATTTGTTTTTCTTACTGTTCTAAATTTCGTACGGCAAGAAAATGGAAGCGTGATAAAACACTATAGGGGTGTATCCTATAATTTTTTATCAAGTTGCCATTTTCATAGAAAATACAGCTAAAATTATACATAAATACTCGTATCTTTGAATTATGTTGACTTAGAACCTTAATTTTTTTCTGCGGTGCAAGGAACCTTGGACCTAATATTTGAAATTAATGTACAGACCGACCTCTATATAAAAACCACATTTAATCTAAATTCTTCGATCCCACTATATTATTTTTTAGAATAAACGACCTCGTCGTTTATTACCCCTTGACATTAATCCTTTTTGTAACCCATAGCGAGTAGAACTTTACCTCTATCCTCTTAAGTATATATACAGAGTGGAAGTGTCAGCACCACTTTAAATGAAACCACATTTTTAATGACTCTATAAAAGCCTAATACAATTATTTTATTTTTTTTCCTAAAAATGAAAAAGTGATTTTTTCAAACAAAATAAATAATAAAATTATTATTGTAATATAAAATGCCCTTTGTCAAGAACGACGCACGCACACATAAACCTATCAAAGAGAAACCGCCGCATACGCCTTATTCCATAATCGAGTCGTGGGTATTGGCGGCAAAGTTCAAAGTTGTTTAACTTTAGTAGTATTTTTGTAGTAGTATGCGTTTACGTTATTGGTATCTATGCGTAACTGCGTCACACGAAATACAGATATGGATAAACATCGTGAAATGAAAAAAAATCTTACGTCTAAACTGTTGAGGTATCTTGATTAATTTTTTCAGGTTTGAATTAAAAAAAATGTACTCTATATACTGTTCCCGTAAAAGAAGCGCTGTCACTTCCATCCTGTATATACATGAACGGAGATTGAACTATGGTAACCACAGCAAAGAGAGTTCAATGCAGCTTCACTGCGTCACGAGTTCTTCATTTTCAAATATTTTACCATTCTTTTATAATACCTACTAGAGGGCGCGCGCGGCTTCGCCCGCTTATTAGAAGGGAATCCAAAAACACGAAGCACGTGTTCAATAAAATATTTTTAACAGTCTGAATTTAATTTTTTATAAAAATCGGTGGCAATTTAAAAAAAATTCCATATAAACTTTCAACCCCTTATTTGAACCCTTAGGGGGTGAATTCTTAAAAACCATGAAACACGTGTTCAATGAAATATTTTTAAGAGTCTGAATTTCAAATTTTATAAAAGTCGGTGCAGATTAAAATTTTTTTCCATACAAACTTTCAACCCTATTTCGTCCCTTTAGCGTTAAAATTTTTCAAATTCCCTTCTTAGTGGATGTCCAGAATATGAAAATAAACATCTGCCCAAATTTCACGTTTCTACCATCAGCGGTTACGGCTCTGCGTGCGTCTTACCTCAGTCAGTCAGCACAAGTCCTTTTATATATATAGATAACTGGATATTGTTTCTGTTTTCTGTTCTGTTCCTGTCTTTTTAATTTACATAATGTGAATCCGACATTTTGTAATTCTACACTACTCATATTTTTTATCGAACAATCACTGTAAAAATTGATAAGCTGCACTGGCCATTTTGAAATTAATCTTGATTATCTTGATAACTGGTTGATATTAACTGCTGCAAAATATTCTTCGATTGTAATGAATTTTCGGATATTTTACATATGTTTGCTGTTGCATAAGTATATTTCTTAATTAATCTTAATTAAAGTCAATAGCAAATTTTACAGAACCGAATAGGAGTGATGTACTCGTATCTCTTTAAGAAGTTTTTCTTACAACTATATACTCCTTAATTAATTATTATGTCATTAGATGGTGAACCCCTACTAAAAGTGACAGAGCGAAGCGTTTATATAATATATCATATACAGAACGCCATCTATTTTTTTTTTAATTTAAATGAATATTTAATATTGATAATAACTAACTAATTGGTAAATACATACCTTTAACAGAACTACTATTGTTTGTATGCTATTATTGTTTAGCCCCTATAGCATTGTAGTTCGAGACATTTTCTGCTTTATATTGTGCGCTGTTCATAATCTTTCAAAATATTACGTTGTATAAATATTTTCATAATACAGTTATAATAATAATTAAAATAGTACGCTAATTAAAATAGTCACAACTGCGACCGTTAAATCTTGCCCAGAAGCCATGTTATTTTATCGTCATGCTCCAAGAATTATGTATCTTTTGGTGAGTTTGACAAGCGAAATAAACCGAAGTATTTTTTAAATTAATATACTTTGAATAAAATAGAATGTAATTAAATATTTACATAAACCCCGAAAACCACAAACAAAAAAAAACTGATGAAACATCCGATGATTAAATGAAAATAGAAATTTGAAAATTCGACCCATATCCCAACAAACAAAATAAAAAATCAAATCAGCTTCACGCTGTATCCCGCACACAGCAGGGTAGGCAGGGGGAACTTAGTGTAAGACACTCCGCTCCCCACTTTCTGCCGAATTCTGGAGGCATTGCGTGTTAAGTGACAGAGCTGTACGCCGTGCTTTGCCTCGGCACCAAAGCGAAGAAATAGAAATATAAATTTATGTAAATATTTCATCTCCTCGAGTGGGGATCGAACCCACAACCTGTCGGTTTTACAGTCACACTTTGTGCCGCTGCGCCGCGACTGGCCACATATCCACAGATGAGATTATATATACACACACACATATGATTACAAATCCACACATGTAGAAACACATATGTAGAGTCACAATCAAACATTCATAGATGATTCATCCATATGTGAATACAGATCCACACATGTGATCAAAAACTAAAGCATGTGATATATCCACACATGTGATCACATATCCAGAAATGTGATAACAAATCCACACACAACCTTATATGCGGCCACAGATCCCCACACGTGATTATACATTTTCATGTGTAATCACAGATCCACACTAGATAAAAATATTTATCTTCAAAGAAGCAAATTGAAAAGTTTTATAATTTTGGTCGTTATTATCATCAGGACTTACGAAAACTTTTCTTTTCAGTCCCATAAAAGAAATGTATAGATTATGATACAGATTGATTTTAGATCTACGCATGTGCATTCATTAATTTCAAAAAAATGTCTCCCCAAAAGATTGGTAGAATCGGATTATACATATAATCCGATTCTACCATTCTTCGATCCGATTCTATCATTATAGAGCGAAAATCAAGATTTTTAAGTATTGCAATAATCATGTGTAAAGATATTTACAATATAGGGACCGTTCAAGTATTACGTAAGCACTGTAGGGGGGCGGGGGGGTCTTGGGTTTACTTATTTTTGACTTGTTCAATGAAATATTATTAAGAGGATTGCTTATTTTTGATGACATAGGGGAGGGGGGGGTCAATAATTGCAAAAAAACTGCTTACGTAATACTTGAACGGCCCCATATACCTATATAAATCAAGGCATAGTAGTCTTACACAATATAGTTATATATTGTGTAAGACAACTCTGCCTTGATTTAATTAGAATATCCCCTAAAAAAATATAGAGTAAAAGGCAACTAAATCTAAACTGTCTACATATTTAGAATGTGTAAACTGGGTAGATAAAAGGTATCTCCCATGTACGTTTATATTATACAGAGAATTTAAAAAAAAATACACATCATTTCTCTATATTCTGTTTTATATAAATAATCGATTGGTATATTGAACAGTTTAATTAGTGAATGGACAGTACAGTATGAAGTAAAATAAATAAACGAATAAAACAACAAAAAAAATGAAACATTAAATGTATTATACTTAATCCATTCTATACGAGCTGGCAGTCCAAATTTTAACGCCACATTATCAAGAACAGAATATCGCCATGATAAACAATATATAAATTCCGGTTGTAGATGACGTCAATATACTGTTATGAGAGCAGTGAACGGCAAGTTAATGTCACAATATTATAGTCATGTAAACTTTTATTTGGCATGTCATCACAAGCGGCTCGTTGGTCTAGGGGTATGATTCTCGCTTTGGGTGCGAGAGGTCCCGGGTTCAAATCCCGGACGAGCCCAAGTTTTTGTTTTAAAAAAATATTTTTTTAGTTTTATGCTCTAAATTCCAACATATATAATATAACAGAATTGGTAAAGAAAATTAAATGTAATGGCATTCCGTTCAACTTGCTTTATTAACAGATTTAGCTACTTTTATGTATAATCATATTTTTATATATTTTTTAATAATTGTTGCTTTTAATTTTGATTTTGAGAAGTTGTTAATATTTATAAATGTAATAGTTAAATGTTTATGCAGAACTATCAAATTATGGAGCATATTTTTAGAAAACACATGAGTTGAATATTTAATGGTATATTATAAAATATTGAAGGTAAATGTTGCCAAATTAAAGGCGATTAAAAAACTACGTATACTTTGGAGTTGTCTTGCAGCTGGCTCGTTGGTCTAGGGGTATGATTTTCGCTTAGGGTGCGAGAGGTCCCGGGTTCAAATCCCGGACGAGCCCAATATTTTTTTTATTTTTTTTTTGAAAAAGAGATAGTAAGTCAGTTCGAGATATCTTGTTGCGTGGCGCTGGCGGAACTCAATAACACTATTTAATAACAAATTGGTGGAAATGATATAATTTATTCATTCAAGTGAAAATCGATTTTACAACCGTCACGCTCATAGTACTGTTACACTGCGCCACGATGGCATTTTAACTAATTAAAAAGGATTAAATTTAAAGCAATGTTTTCTTTTGCTTTTTACAAAGTTAAGTCAAACAACATCAACATCTTATGCATCAGCTATAACAAATTTACTGTATCTTTTATCATTATTTTATTATAACAAATATATTATAAGATTGTTTTAAAAAACAATAGTAGGATTATAAGCAAAGATGACATCCCTTTCTTGAAAATTTTATGATCACCTAACATCTAAGGTCAATCAATAAAACAAAAATGAACTTTTACTAAATACTTTTCATAATAGTATCTCTTGATGAAATAACTATATGAAAATCAAAATTGTAATTACTTACTGCGAACGTTACGTTGTAGACTTCAAATATCAAATTAAATACATTATTGGAATTCCTCGCAACAGGTATTTCATTTATCAACTTGTTCAAGCCATTTCTGAATAAGTGAAAAACAATACTAGCGTATAAATTACATTAATTCGGCCCAGGAATTTAATCAACAACTCTCATGAAAATGTAATTAAATAACTTTATTTAATATGTACATTGATTTTTTAAAGTATTCTTTTCTTTTAAAATATATGTAGTTAAGTTTATTTTCATAAAAATTCTCTAGATGATAACAATATATGTTTCACTGCGCCCTTTATTAATTTGAAAAAAATATATATTTTTATATAGTCATCATTTGCATTGAAAAAAATAGTCATGTTATCTTGTAAATACAATAAAAATAGATAAAAAAGTCTTTACATACGTTTATTTATACATAGCACCTGTACTACAAATATAGCAATAGCAAACTTACACATAATGTAGTTGTAAAAATATATGCCATAGCCTCTATGAATATAGAGAATCAGTAAATAAAAAAAAATCATTTTAAATTTAATATTAATCGTACAGAACGGACGAAACATAAAGTAAGTGGCTATTAGTAGGTACATCACTGAACAGAGATACAAGCTTAAACGTAAGAGATGTGTAGTATTGGTGCAGTCATAACCGGCAAATAAAAATCTGAAAAAAGCTGTTTGAGATAAAAGATAATTCAAAGTAAAAGAAACATAGTATATTTTACTTTGAATTATCTTTTATATCGAATATCAATAAATGCATTTTTACCATGGCAAAAATAAAATTATCTATTTTTTTTTCGATATAGGCCAAAAAACAAAAATTTTTTTAAGGCTTTTTTACTAGTAAATTTCAAATTGAACGAATGAAACGAAACCAAATTTGTATTATTTGTACATCATTAACATAGGTAAATAAATAATAATTAATAATATTATAAAAAAATCTGATGCTAAAAAAATAAATCAAGACAAATATTATGAAATGTGTCTCACTTAACTCGAGTACGATCTTGAAATGTACGATGCGACCTATTTCGCCGAAACATTGTTACTTAGGCGTTCCTGTCAACTGAATGCGGCACTACAGTAGAAGCTTGAGTGGCAATATATCCACAGAAGTGCTTCCCCAAATAAAAATGAGGCGTCATTTAACATACTCTGCGGGTAACGGAAGACGAAGAGTTTGGCGTTTATTTACACTTTAAATGTTTTAATTCAATTACCGAAGCTGTAAGAGATTTATGGTGTTTATTTTTCAAGATAGTTTAAGAATAATTGTTTTTTTTTTATCTTAACACTATGCATTGTCCATTTTTATTTAAACTTAAAAGTAATCGTGTAACTTACAAGTATACTTGTAGTAATCGAAGAAAAATCTATTAACATCTTGTTCTGTTAGCAATAAAAACATAAAAATGATTACGCAATACCTATTAAAATACAAAGCAATTATTACAGAAATGTAAATATTACATTCTAATTTAAAAATTGAAATAAAAAAATCCTATTATAATAAAAGTTAATATTAGCGAGATAAATCCGCTCTGCCGTAAGTCGATAGAACAGCATAAATCACGAGACGAAATAATTAAGAAGAGCCCTTCGTCAGTGAAACGGATGGCAATGCCAAATTCTAAATGAAGGTCAGATTTAACGGAATCCATCACAGAATTAATTAACGGAGATGTCCGTTTACCTTTCTTATTGAGTTGGATAAATGAGGATGTACTTGAAGCAGACGGTTGTGTATTTTTTAAAGAAACGGAAATGTATTTTTCTGCTCGTTTGATATTTAATATTATTTCTTTATTAGCATAAATTATGTTCAAGACCACATTTTAATTAACGCTACAAGAAAAACCATGACTTTTACAAGAATATTATGATGAGATAAATTAAATTTTTAAAAACGCTTTTATGAAACAACGTTCAATTTGATTATATTGTATAATAGAAATGTTCTCAATTATTCTGTAAAGAAATAGCTAAAAATTACAATGATAAGAAATTACCTACTGAGTTTATACTTATTAATATCATGCATACGCTTTATTGAAAATATTTCTCATTTTAAATCATATCGTGGCGATTCCTTGAGATTAAGAAATACTGGTAAGAATTTATTCTTAAACTTTTTCTTAAAAAACAAAAATAAAGAAAAGATGAATTATGGGTTAACAGCCCAGGTTAAACCAGATCTTTAGTTTTTATAACGAAACGAAGTTCTCTATTACTATAATGTTAATATTTCTAGCATTATGGACAGACTGTGACAGTGCTCGCGGTGTATGCATCGAAATCAAAGCTTGTCCACGGGAAAAGATAATACGCGATAAGGAGGAATGTGATATGAATAATAAAAATTTTATCTGTTGCCGTGTGGCTCGTGTCAGAATGCCAATCGATATGTTTGAAATATACGGCTAGTTTTGTAAATAAGTAAAGTTTTAGTACAATATACTTAATGTTTTTATTTTTCTTATTGATATGTTTCCATGTTATATTTCTACAGTAGTGGTGTATGCAAAGATAATTAATTAAAATAATTGTACGTATTAGGGTAATTTACGGAAATTTATTGACCTATTTGATTATTAAAAAGATAAATCGTAACATTCCGTCTCCTTTCCGTCGTAATTAAAATTTAGCGAATGAATATGTCGTTTTTGTATTATGTAGAGTTTAATGTTGTTAAAGTATTAAAGTGTTTAAAGTTAGTGTTCATGAGCTTACTGTGCGCAAAGTAAGTATAAGTGTAAAACGTGAAAATGAAACACGTAAAGCGTGCGTTGTAAAGTGTATAATACTTGTATTATATGTGAAACTGAAGCATTTAAGTATGATCGTTAAGTGTTTTCTCTTACTTCCCTCCTGATATTTTGACAATAGGTGGCTTCATCGTCTACCGCGTACACGCTAAGAAAACCTCTCATCATTGCTTTCTCTAAGACGGACAGAATTCTGCTCTCCTATATCATCAGTTTATCTGAATTAACGCATTAAAGTTTAGGACAAAATCTATATGATCGATATCCAAAGTTCGATTCTGTGTCACGGTAATGCCAATGGTTATTATTATGAGTTAGAATAAATAAAACCTGCAGCTAGGTTTTAACGAATATATTTATTTTATTTAAAAGATACACTCCAAAGAAAGTTTCGTGTGAAAGTGTGTAAATAAAAATATAAACACGGTATTAATGGCGTCAACACTTTTATAAAAAAATCTAATTAACAATGTATGTAATTCACATTCTGTTATAATGTCAATTGACAATCAAAAGCATAACCATATAATAAAACTATATCGAATATCACTAGATTTTCCAAAAATTACAAATTACAATTCCAATTTTACAGTACGTACTTGGGAGTATTTATATTTTTATTTAAAAATAAAAAAACATATTTGAATGAAATAAAAAAATATAGGATTTACGACCTTTATAAAGCCTAACATTGTCATATTCTATTGAAAACAAAGTAAAATTTTTAACAAAAACCTTTTCATTGTAGGTAGAGTAAATTAAATATTTTTCCTATTCAAATCAACGAACGAATAAACAATAAAACAAGTATGTCGCCCGTGACGTATATGGAGTGATGTTGTAATTCAATGAAGCTGTGTTATGCAAACTTGACTAATGAAGTTTAGTTAAGCCGACTCGTGCGATCCAATCTTCTGCTAGGCCTAATTCCTGCGATATAAGGCTTACTATATGAGTCTAATGTGTATTTTTTACATATAAGAATACATATAAAGAATTCGTAGTATCAACATAAAGAATTTTTAGTACCAACATAATGAATTGGTAGTATCAACATAAATATTTTTTGAGGCCAGTCATGGCGCAGAGGCACAAAGTGTAACTATAAAATCGACTGGTTGTAGGTTCGATCCCCACTCGAGAAAGTGAAATATTTCATTACATTTATATTTTCATTTCTTCGCTCTGGTGTTGAGACAAAGCGCGGCGCTGAGTTTCGCCACTCAACACGCAATGCCTCCAGACCTCGGCGGAAAGTGGGGAACGAAGTGTCTTAACACTAGGTCTCCTTGCCTACCTTGCTGTGCGCGGGATATAGCTTGAAGCTGATTTTTTTTAACATAAATATTATCAACTGTAAAGAAATATACATAGGGACAAAACCGTAAGTCGATTCTTAATTAAAAAGCCACGAGGCCAATGGACATCGGATAGTTGGAAGATATTAAATTGTTAATGTTTTCAGGTAAAAATGAACGTATAATATAATGTTAATTTAAATGTTTATTATGTAAGTGGTTCAGGTTTACACATAATTATGAATGTGTGGAACCGGATTTGACTAAAAAAAATACGTTATACTTAATTTAGGGAATGGTGCTAAGTGTTACCAAAATTGTTTTATGTATAATTTAAAAAAACGCCTCAGATTAAATTAAATGTGTGTCTCAGTATAAAATAAATGTTAAGATAGAACATTGTATAGAAACTGGAAAGATAACTTCATTTCTTCTTTTCTTAAGATGATAAAGATTAAATAATGTACCGCAACCCGTTAAAGATTTTTGCTCTATGATATTAAATAGTTTTTTAATATTATAAAAAAAAATCACTAAAATATAAAAGTCATATCTAGCCTAATAATTCAGTTGGCTCGGATATTGCAATTTCCCAGCGCGAACGCCCATTGCACCCTTCCATTTCGTTTCATATCGCTACATCAACAACACTTGACTTTTATAAAGCTATTCTCACTGAAACTATTTTAAGTGCCTATCTCTCTCTCTCTCTTGCTACAATGTTTTTTGTTGAATTTTTTGAGTACAAATTGAGGCAATAAATCGATAGTTTATAAATATAAACTGATCAGCTTTAAGCTGTATCCCGCGTACAGCAGTGTAGGCAGAGGGAACCTAGTGTTAAGTCACTTCGTTCCCCACTCTCTGCCGAATTCTGGAGGCATGGTGTGTTGACTGGCAAAACTCAACGCTGCGCTCAGAGCACCTCGTCGCCAGAGCAAAATAGGGAAATATAAATTGAAACAAATATTTCATCTAATCGAGTGGGGATCCAACCCACAACCAATCGGTTTTACAGTCAAACTTTGTGCCTGACTTTGTGCACTGCGCCACGACTGGCCTCTACATATAAACTGCATACTTAAAAAAATAATATTTATATTTTTAGCTTCACAGTATATCCAGCACACAGTAGAGTAAACAGATGGAACCTGGGAACCTAGTGTCAAGAGAAACTGTTCCCATTAAGACATTTTCGCTCCCCACTTTCCACTGAATTCTGGAGATATGGTGAGTTGCGAAACTTAACGGTAGTTTGTCCTACATACATTGTAACCGAACCGATAAACTGTTGCGTTTATAGTCGCACGCCTCATATTAAAAGTTTCAAATATTATTATGCATAACTTTTAATATAAGGTCTGTATGAGGTATGTAATCAATTACATATGTTCCCTATGTTCCCCCTTTTTTCATCATATATTTCATTATTTATTATTAATCTGTCATAAAAATAAATACTTTTGTATTTTCTCTTGTGAAGGAGATAAAGTTTCCTTAAAATCTTTAGGAAACTCATTGTCGCGAGCCCAGTAATACATCAGTCCGCTCTATATTACATTGCTTTCATCGAGTTAAATGCGAAAATCCAGGGCCGTATTTTATCTAATCATACCGATGAATTGATAATATGTTTAATATAAACATCTTCTCGAGGCACTTTCAACTGTACTGCGATATCGTCAATAGTTAATTAAATAAAAACGACTAAATAAAAAATATAAATTTGCATTATTTATTTATTATTAATGGAGATTCAAATCTGTGATAATTTGAATAAACATACCAATAAAAACAACAATAAATTAAATTAACCTTTTCTGTAAGTAAAATATAAAACATAATTTATAGTAAGTGATTTATAATATAAATAAAATGTTCATTTAAATAATAGATATAAATGAAATGTTACCTACTATGAAAAAATAAATAAAAAAATCTGAATATATCATATACGTTTATTTAATTTGGGTTTTTATGAAGATGGTAAAGTATATTAACGGCAAGGGTTGTTACTACAGGGATATTGAGCGGAATAGGATCCGGGAAGAGCGCGCGTGGATGTAGCAACATCCGAGTTAACTTAATCACCTAAAATAGGTTTCCTGGATGCGACAGCAACGGTACATTTAAAATTGTTTTAAAGGCAACTGAAGCCACATTTTAAGAATTCTTTTAAAGAATTTATTTCAATTGTATATTATTTTTATTTTATTGTGTATATGTGACTAAAATATAAAATGCGCACATCATTTATTAAAAAAATAAGCGTATTATTTTTTTAATAGTATTTAAACTTTTACTGCTGTTTTACTTATAAAAATAATATTTTTATTAAACTTCGTACTGTAATTTAAGTATACCTGCTTGTGTATCTTGTAATAGAAAATGTTTTAATACATAAACAGTTCTTGTCTATATCCAATCTTGTCTATAGAGTAAAATTGGATAATGCCTAGCGGAAAACAACATCGACCTAGGCAACATACCTTAACTTCATTAGGCGAGTTTGCACGAGTCGGAGCTTTATCGAATTACGACATCGCTAATGTGTTTTTGCCTTTTCACATTGTTAGGAATAATTCGTATTATATTTTATTACTTATCAGTAACAATTAATGTGTATGCAGAGTTTTCGGGAAATATACTCGTAAAGGAATGAATTATTGCCTTTATATACGGAGTGTTTTTGTCATCAGCACTTTAAATAAAGCCACAGTTTTAACTACTCTATAAAAGCCTAATACAATTTAAAAAAAAATAAAAAGTTTTCTTTTCATACAAAATAAATAATAAAATTGTCATTGTAAAATAAGACGTTAAAGACGACGCACGCAACCATAAGCCTATCTAAGGGGCACCGCCGCACATGCTTCATTCCGAAATCGAGTCGTAGGTATTAGCGATAAAGTTCAAAGTTGTTTAACCTTCAGTAGTATTTTTGTAGTAGTATGTGTTTACACTATTGGTATCTATGCGTAACTGCGTCACACGACATACAGGTGGATAAACATTGTAAATGAAGAAGAAATCCTACGTCTAAACTGTTGAGGTATCTTGATTAATTTTTTTAATTGAAATGGGTTTGAAGTATTTTACCCTATATTCTATTTCCGTAAAAGGAGCGCTGACGCTTCCACCTGTATACATCTAATATTTTTTTTATCCTTTTATTATATGTATACACCTACTTATTTACTTAAATTTATATTTCCATTTCTTCGCTCTGGTGTCGAGGTTAAGCGCGGCGTTGAGTTCTGCCACTCAACACGCAATGCCTCCAGAATTCGGCAGAAAGTGGGGAACGGAGTGTCTTAACACTAGGTTCCCTCTGCCTACCCTGCTGTGTGCGGTATACAGCGTGAAGCTAAATAATATAATCGATAACTACTGGATGATAGTGAATGAATTTTAGCATAGTAATAGATCAAAGCCAAATGTAACTTAAAGAATAGTTTTCATCATGGATTATAAAGCAATTTTAGTAGAAAATATAACACTATTATAATTTTTACAAAAAAAGGACTTCTTTAATTTCTTATATGGCTTAATTTTTATGGCATATATTATTAGGATATGAGGGTCGTAAATGCGGGAGCAGAGCCGCCATCTTTGCCGCCATTAATTAATTATGTATTATTGTAAAAGAATAAAAATAATGTGTGACACCTTTAAGCTTTATAAAATACTAGAGGGCACGCGCAGCTTCGCCCGCGTATTTGCACCCTTAGGGGTGACTTCTCAAAAAAAACCACGAAACACGTGTTCAATAAAATATGTTTAACAGAATGAATTTTACATTTTTATAAAAATCGGTGGCGATTTAAAGATTTTTCCGTATAAACTTTCAACCCCTTATTTGAACCCTTAGGGGGTGAATTCTAAAAAACCATGAAACACGTGTTCAATTAAATGTTTTTAAGAGTCTGAATTTCAAATTTTATAAAAATCGGTGCCGATTTAATTTTTTTTCCATACAAACTTTCAACCCCAATTTCATCCCTTTAGGGTTAAAATTTTTCAAATTCCCTTCTTAGTGGATGTTCAGAATATGAAAATAAACATCTGCCCAAATTTCACGTTTCTACCATCAGCGGTTTCGGCTCTGCGTGCGTCTTACCTCAGTCAGTCAGCACAAGTCATTTTATATATATAGATATTATTTATTCTACATTCTGTCACAAAAAACAGCTTTAAACATTGCATATAAAGGTATCCCCTGTAGTATAACTATTTTCAATTACTATCAACAATACAATGTTGATACTAATGTGGTATTATACTTTGATTGAAAATCAAAGACTATTTTTTAATTTGAAAAAAATAAAATACTAGAGAGACTCTCGAGGCCAGTCGTGGCGCAGGAGCACAAAGTGTGACTGTAAAATTGACTGGTTGTCGGTCCGATCCCCACTCGAGGAAATATATAATATATATATTTATTTGAATTTATATTTTCGTTTCTTCGCTCTAGTGACGAGGAAACGTGTGGCGTTGAGTTTCGCCACTCAACACGCCATTGCGTCCAGAATTCGGCGAAAAGTAGGGAACGGAGTGTCTTAACAGTAGGTTCACTCTGCATACACTTATATGTGCGGGATAAAGCGTAAAGCTGTTTTTTTTCTCGTAAAATGACATTAAAACATTACGGATATAATACATTTTAAACTTCGGCATAAAGAATTCCGCTGCGTAATTGTAAAGTCCAAAAAGTGAAACCCATCGGAAAAGTTAAAGTGTAAAAGTTGGCCTGTTATGCTTTTACGTGAGTTTCTATTTTATTCCCTGAAAGGAAAAGTTAGTGTACGGCTGCTCCTTCATAAGCAGCTTTAAGATACTTTAGCAAGGGCTCAGGCCAGCAATGGGTGTCCATAGCGCTCTTTTTCAAATAATTTCTTATTTTATACACCGACAACTTATCTGTAAAACGTACGTTTCTAAAGCAATGACATAATTTTGCAAGATTTTTTTGTTGCTTAAATAAAATTTTCTTTATTGTACCTACTTTTGCCAATTTTTTGCAAATTTTTTATTAAATAATATCTGTAAATTTTATATAATTAAGTAATTTTACAGCATCGAAGATTAATTAATTTAAAATCAGCTTCACGCTGTATCCCGTACACAACAGGGTAGGCAAAGGGAACCTAGTGTTAAGACACTTCGTTCTCCACTTTCCATCGAATTCTGAAGACATTGCGTGTTGAGTGGCGGAGTCTCAACACTTTCTTTCTCAATATTTCATTATCTCGAGTGGGGATCAAACCCACAGTCAGTCACATTTACAGTCACACTTTGTGCCACTGCGCCACGATTGAATTAATTTAAAAAAATTGAATTAATTTAAATAAATGAAATACCAAAATCGATAATCCAACATCACTTATACATATATAAATAAATAAAAATAGCTTACACAAAAAGTAAAAATTATACCACAAATAAACACATTTTAATATAATGTAAATAAAGTCAATATTCCTCATACAGTATGGTAAATAGTTTCTAGTCCGTGTGTGGTACGGACCTGTCTGTAACACGCGTGATTGAGTTTAGACACACTAATTTTATTCGCCGCCGCACAGTTTCCGTAGTGCAGTTTTAAAATAAAACTTCAATTTGGAAAATACAATTTTGGTACGATAAAAGCAATGTGCGAATAAAATAGCTTTTCTCGTACCGCAAAATGTACGCTGTAAATTAGTAGTCAGATTAATGTGTACGCGGATTACAGAGATCGGTGTCGCGACATCGTGCACCTTTAGATTGTTCCCAATTTGATTCAAGTCATTATAGATTACACCATACTATCGTTTTATTCAATGGATTTGTGTTACAATTGTATAACAATTTATAATTTACTATAATGCAAAAAATTCAATATATTCTGGATCGCCGCCATGATGCACTCACCTGTAATAATTATAAAAACAGTACGTAAAAAAGATTTCTTCATTCTTCATTTTAGTTATATTTAGTAGGGCAAGCAAAACCCCGCAATAGCCGTGATTAATGCCAGGAAGAAGAAATGTAAATAGTAAAAAGATTTCGCTATCAATACTACATTTTATCTATAATAAAATGTGTATTATAAAACAATCAAATCTCAGTGTAATACTACTTAAAAAGAAAGATGAATGCTGTGGACATGCGTTCTCTCCGTAAGATATGTAGGCACCTTGGCTGATTTAATCTAAGATTACAAATTATAGTAATAAAAAATCATATTAGAGTCATTATAGTTGTCAGTCAATTCTGTTCATTAAATTAATAATCATGTAGTTCAATCATGTAGTTTCTGTTTTCTGAAAATATAACCAAATTTTTATTCAAAAGTTGAAATGGATAAGACGTTTAAATATGCTGCCTTTTAACTTGTATACCATGTGTCCCGTCGACGCTCAATATTTTACGTGATTGAATATAGGTGTGCTCGTAATTTCATTCACAGCCGCGCCGCCTCACAGGCCAATGTGCAGTATATATACTAGGAGTACATACATTTATAGGTATATTCTTACCCTGTGTGACGGGGCGGATATGAGGTACTTTGAATTTTAAGCTGAGTTAAACTTTTCTTTACTGACAGCTAGAAATCTGAATGTAATATTTAATTTAAATAATTTTATTATAAATAATAAATACTTAGACATTTATTTTACTGCATTATAAAATGGTGTATTAAAAATTTGACATTAACTGTCGTATTGGTTGTTACAGTTTTAAGTTTTAATTAATTCTTTAGATGTGCGAAACATTTAGGTGACGTATATGTATACGTAAATATAAAATTTCAATATATAATTATATATCTTTTTCAATTTTAAACGTCGAGATAACTTATACCAGCTTTCCCGCTTAAAACGTTATATTTCCTAAAAGATAAACTCATAAAGCAAATCTTATTTGAAAACGAGCAGGATGTAATCCGTGAAAAGCTATTATATCTGTGGAGAAATTTCATTTCCGTTTGAGAAAAACGGTCTCGACTCAAATAGGTCACGATTTAAGAACCTACAAGGTACGTATGTAACTCTCACATTTAAAAGTTGATAGTAGAAACGTATAAAACTAAACGATAAAAGAGAAATATTAACAGTATTTCTCGTTTTTTATTTATGCCTTATCAAGCTTTTAATAAATAAATCACTTATTATAAATAAAAAAAACTGTTTTTTTTTATTAAATGTATTTGATGGTGAATACGATTTAATATTTTGGCATTTTTCAAAATGTTCGATGTACGCTTTTATATACTTAAATACATGTAAATATAGTGAAATATTTCATTATCTGCTTGCATATAGCAGAGTAGGCATGGAAAACCCAGTACAATACAATATAAAGCAATTTAAGGATTGTAGGGCAAAGGGAAACACAATTTATACCTTGACAAACTTAAGTTAGTTATTGTGTATGTTTATCTATAAAATTTCACTTAAAGAATATTTTCCTTTATCTGTATTGTAAGTACTCACTTCTTGCCAAATTTCTTAAATGCAGTCCACGGGAAGTACCCTATAGAGTTTTGTAACGAATTTCGTACAAATTTATTATATATTTTGTCGATTTAGAAGCTTAATTTTTTTGTGCTCCATGGGATCATAGTCCTGATTTTTTTATATTCATTTGGAATTGCAGTTTGATACCTCCACGCGACCTTAAGATAATTGGTATTGACAAACGGACAGACGGACAACGAAGTGTTTCCTATGAGGGTTCCGTTTTATCGTTTTAAGGTCTGGAACCCTAAAAACCGGATAACTTTCAAATTGTATCATTTTTAAACTTAATCTTAATCTAATTATATCATTTTAATCCATGACGAAGAATTGAATAACAATTTATTTATTTTTATGTGTGAATAATTAAAAATATTCCAACATTAAATTTTTTAATAAGGCTTATTTGAAACCAAGATCTCGTCTGAATATTTTTATTTAAAACACAAAGTAAAAAGCTTCTGAGATCCAAAATATACTAATTATGTTAGTAACGCAGTTCAGGCTTAATGTAAATTTTCTTAGAGCCGCTTATCTCTATATAATCCTTGGGGTTCAGTAAATTTTACAGCTGTATTTTAATGTAACCGTCTGAAGGTTCAGCATTTTTTCTTACTTCTTTTAAAAAGATTTTCCTTTTTATACGAATGAAAGTACCTTTTTGGAAGATATTGCTCAAACACCGATAATTAACTTAACAAAAGACTAAACAGATTTTTCCTTTTAGCTGAATAGAAAATTTACATAAGACAATTTTTCAAATGTATTTCTTCTGTATGATTAGCTACTTATTATTAAGCTCACTATATAAAACAAAACTATAGTCTTACTTACTATATTTAAATGATATCACATACATACTTATTTTAAGTAGGTATTCGTATTTTGAATAGATACCCTGTACAAATATAAATAAAAACAAAACATAAAATACTTACTTGATTTCCAGTTTTCAGATTTTTTTTTCTTTTATTTGTAGCGCAAGCTCCATATAGACCTAAATATATCATTATACTTTCATCTTGATACAGATGGAAGCATTAACAACAAAGCCATCCTATAAAGACTTCATTTTTCTTTTTGTGATATGGAACCCTAACAATACTAATCCTAAGTTCGATAAAGAACAATGCCAAAATTTATTAAATAAATATGAATATTTTACACATTTTTGCATATTCTAATGTATAAACAAAGATAAAAACTTAAGACCTGTTTAAGTTCATGCCTGACACAATCCATTTCAGGAGGATTAAGCACGTGGACAGTTTTACGGTTATTTTAACAGGATTTATGCGAGCTGGAGCGAAACTTAAACAGATTAGTGTTGACACGCTATCGGTTATTTCACTACACGTTCTGTTTTTCCATGCTATAGAACATTAACTGTAATTTATAAATATTACATGAGTTACTGTAAAATATTTTTTATAGATTCACGATGTACCACGCAAATAGCAGGATAGGCAGAAGGAACCTGGGAATCTAGTGTAAAGATTTCTTTCTTTCTTTTCCCTATTTTCCATCGAATTATGGATTCATTACGTGTCGATTGGTCAACGCTGTACTTTATCTCATTGTAATTAATTCTTTCGCTTTAGTAATATATAAATGTACAATAATTTGTCAGGAGTAGTGACGCTATTTACGCTTTACAGATCTCTTTGGAGACCCGGTCTCTTACGGTGGATGGCGAGTTCCGCAGAGAGAGAAGGCTGCGTCCAATGATGTATCGCTGCTGGCCATGGCCTTCACTATAGCCGGCAGGAAAAGGTCGTCACATTCCTTGTTGCCTGGTTGCGTTGTTTAGTGGTGGTTGACATCATTTTTAGTGCTATGAAAATTCACATTTGGGATTTACACTTTACTAAATTAAGAATTACTTTTTTTTAAAAAACCGCAAAATCGTTGTAAGTATAGGCTTAAATAAATTAGGTCTTGTATAAAATGACATAGCCTAAACTATATTTAACAGCTAAATCCCTAGCTGCGGTCACGTTAGTACATAATTAGTCCCGTTATCATATTTAGAACTGCGCAATACGTCACCTAATAACGTCACCATGCGGGATCAAAGACTTTTTTATTTTAATTACGACAATATGAAAACAATAAGCACTAAAATAAAAAAAACCGTCAAGTGCGAGTCGGGCTCGCCTATTGAGGGTTCCGCACCAATTTCGGGATTGTAAGCCAACGGGAAGTACAATTTATCAAACCTAAGAATTTTCAGTTTCCGTATGATCAACTATTTGATCTAAGGCGTATGCAGTTAATGTTTTGTAGGAGTTTTTATCTTTAATATAAATATTAAATTCGGCTTTGATTAACACGACCTTCGATATGTACAAAACTGCCCTATAGCCAGTCGTGGCGCTGAAGCACAAGCGTGTGATTGTAGACGCGACAGATTTTGGATTCGATTTCCACTCCAGGAAATGAATGAAATGAAATATTTAATATTTTTATTTCGGCGTGCAGGCAAAGCGCTGCATGGAGTTCCACCACCCACCACACATTACCTCCAGAATTCGGCGAAAAATGGGGAGTGGAGTGTCTTAATAGCTCTGTCTGCCTACTCTGTTACAGCAGGAAGCTGGAAAAAAATTAAACATATATCACCATATTCCAAATTTTGTTTGATCGACCGTTGAACATTTTTTAAACATAATAAAGTGTGTGTACAAGTCAACGGTCGAGTCATTCTAGTTATACTAATAAAAAAATTGTTGTAAGGAACCTTTGCATTAGTTTGGCTTTACCTAAAGATTTCATTACTTTTCATAAAGAAACAAACAGCTTCATCGAGACTATATTGAAATATAATATTATATAAAAAAAATATTCAACATAAAAGGATTTCGAAAATAAAGTCTTAATAAAAAAAGAATCAAAGCGAAATGTCAAAGAATGATTGATGTCGTTTCATGAACATTCATAATTCATACGTACGGCTCTGCGAGTAATGTAATACGTCGACATAACGTTTTGATTGAAAACATTTTCGATTTTCAAATTGCTTCTAACGTAATATCTTAATATGAACACGCCTAAAGACTTTTTTTTCTGGCATCGAATTCATTGCTATCATTACGAAAGAAATCTTAACCACAAAAATAGTAGAGCTTTTCATCTATTCAAGTAAGTTATTATTATTTTGAGGCCGGTCGTGGCGCAGGGGCACAGAGTGTGACTGTATCGACTGGTTGTGGGTTCGATCCCCACTCGAGGAGATAAAATATTTACTTACATTTATATTTTCATTTCTTCGCTCTGGTGTCGAGGCAAAATGCGGCGTTAAGTTCCGCCGCTCAACACGCAATGCCTCTAAAACTCGGCGGAAAGTAGGGAACGGTGTGTCTTACCACTACGTTCCCTCTGCCTACCCTGCTGTTTGCAGGATACAGCGTGAAGCATTCTTTCTTACAACATTATCACGCAGAACAGTCAACAGAGTAGAGTAGAGTAGAGTAGGTGGAGAAAACCTACTGACAAGGCACATCATTCTCCGCTAAAATTTAAAACGTAGCGTGAGTGGCGGCAACTCAACACCGCGCTTTGTTTTATCCAGAATTTAAATGTTTGTACAATCCTTCCCCCAAAATGATATCAAACCATAGTTTACAGTAAGATGAAGACCCACTGTCCTACAATGAAGGTTACTTGTAGATATATAAATAATATATTTTTTATTTTTTTAGAGAAATGTTTTATATTCACAGTAACACACAAAAAAGTACAAAAATGAACTTTTATTAATTATTGTTGAATGTTTTGGCATTTATATATTGTAAAATGCCTGTACATATTGCGCTGGAACGTTATTGCATGGTGTCAAAAGTAATCACGCGTTCCTCACTCCGGGATCGTTCCTTTGATGTTCCCCTATAAATGTGTTCGAGCTTATTCCGTCTTTCTTTTGACCAATCGCTTGTGTATATACACTTAGCGCTTCAAATCCAATTGATTTTTGTATACCTTTGTTTTATTTTAGAATTTCGTTAAAATCTTTGTATTGAGAAATTTTATAAAGCTCTCGTGAAGTAAAGTATATTATTATATTTATTTTATAGTTTTCTAATTTTTTTTCTGGTCTAAGCATTTTTGTTAAGTTAAATAAGCGAGTTATGCAGGAGGCCGAGGACGTCCAATCATATAAATATACCTTGTAATTAATCTACTACAAAATATATAAATTTAAAATCTTGTTTACATTTGCAATACCGAATGAAATCTGGACGCTACTGACGTTGTCATTTGTAAATTGGTACAATATCGATGCCTGTATTTTAGTATTAAATTTGAATTGCCTTTAAGCGATATTTCTTATTTGGTTTAATAAATTGTTTCAATAAAATGTATTTTTTTTAGGCTAATATATTATTAAATAAAAACCGGTCAAGTGCGAGTGGAACTCGCCCACCGACGGTACGTAGTAAATTTTATTACTCACTCACTTTGTATGAAATGAACTACAAATATAATTTTTCTATGAAATACCCACATTTTTTTTCTATGAAATACCCACATTTTTTTTAATTTTTTCCATCCTTTTGTTCTAATTTGTAAGTTCTCTCTTCGAGTTCGTAGTATATTTAATACTGTTGGTCTATAAAAAGTTCCCTATAGGTTTTGATTACACGACATAATTTTATACAAAATGCAGCAAAAACTTTTTTAATTGCGTTAACTTAGAAGCTTGCTTTTTCTGTTCTCCAAGGGGCTACGACCTGAATATTTGATTTTAATGTCAGCTTCATACTTCCACACGATCTTGAGATAAATGGTCGTGACAGATGGACTGACGGACAGTAAAGTGATACTGTAAGGGGTTCCATTTTTACCTTTTGAGGTACGGGACGCTTAAAATAAAAAATAAAATATTTTTTTATGAATTTCCTTTTACTCTGTCTTAGGTTTGGTAAATTTATATAAAAATATAAACAAAAACAAATATTTTCGTCCTATCATTTAATATTAATATTTTAATGTTATAAAGGGCACCAGAAGGATAGTATTTAAATCTTTATAAGAAAAGCCTCCTGAAGGAGTTGCTCTAAAGCTGATCCAGAAAATTCTTAGAGAGAAAAAAGAACCTTTGTGATAGGCATTTCCAACTGGATTATAAAAAAATAAGATTTAAGAATTATTATATCTTATGGATATCTATAGTCCAGCTAAATGATATAAAGTTATGAACGTCTAGGCAAAAAAAGCTCAATCTGAAGGCGGGGAATGTACCTACTACTAAATTACTAACGATACGTCTTACATTGTTAGTATTATTCAACTACAATATATTTCTAGGTTCTTACTAACTTCAACAATATTGCTAAAATGACTAACGCAGTTAAATACTCCAAGTCATGGAGCTAAAATATGTTACTACGTAATATAAGTTACATTACGTTGTAGCTAAGCTGTCAAGTTTTTACTTTAAAATCAGTTGCTGCTTTTGAGTGCTAAACTTCTTACAATCCTACCTTCTAACAATGTAAATATAGCTCCTACCTCATTCGGGAAAAATTAACTAAGGTAAATAATAATAAATTATTGTAGAAAATTTTATAATGTACGTTTCACTTGGAATAAAGAGACATTTATATTGCCGAGACTTCAAAATGGTTCAGCCGAATGCAATAAAAAGTCGAAATTTGTCTGAAGCAAAGTTATATTGGAAATTTTTCGTTGCGCAAATATGTATCGATAGATTTCAATATAGAAACACATTTTAGTGGCAACTTTTCACGATATTCACAACTGCAAAGTGACAAGGCAACTTTTGGATTATTAAATTTAAGGAAATAGAAAAAGTGGGCTGCGAACGTCCGGTACACTCAACTATCAGTGAAATATCAAAGATTTTAAAAGCAATGAGATATAGAAACTTTGCTTGGGACCTAACATATTATATTATGAGAAGCATATAGGGGAATTGTGCTTAAGATGACATACTTTTTCTTTCAAAACAAATATTTGAAATAAATGAAGTCATGTGAGAACAGGACATTGCGTATATTATCATATATATCATAATCAACGAAAGTGTTGTAGTTTCAGAACAATCAAAGCAACATAAAATTAAAAAACAAACATAAATCGCACTTAGGTCGACCGGTGTAAGACGACATACCTATAGGGTAAGATGACATAGATGTCATAACCTGCGATCCACTGACTTTTTGGTTCTCACGTGACTTTCCTGTAGAAGTAGACTTTAGCAATGGAGAAATTTCATTAAGTACGCTCTTCTCTTCTGGCTTCTTAATCGATCCTATTTATAAGTGTAAGATGACATACTATGCCATCTTATACTCACGTTTTGTATGTCATCTTACCCAATAGATATGTGAATTTAATTGTAACAGTTGTGACAAAAGTTTATGGGTAAGAATGCGCTTTTAGCGTTAGTTGTGTCATATAA
>JAATLQ010018936.1:56438-69151 GCA_013421005.1 Heliconius erato x Heliconius himera
AATTACTTTAAGTAGAAAATCCTTACCTTACGTATATTTTCACCACCAAGCAACAGCGAAAGAAAAATTTTCTAATATTCAAAATTACGAAAACATGAACTACTTGCCAATCTGCGTTTACCTTCCGTCATAATGAATTTCAATACTAGCGATATCTACAGACACTCTCTAAAACGTCATAAGATCACACTTAGCGCAAATATTTAAATCAATATTGGCAGTGTGTCATCTTATCTTCGTATGCCATCTTAAGCACAATTCCCCTATAAATATGACAAGGTCCCTCAGTAAAGATTAATGCGAAGGATTAATCGAATCCGAAGTCCGAACTAATGAAATCCCATAGAGTTAATATTTATAATAACAAAATTTTTTTTTCTTATACTGTCTTTTTAGCTTCCCACTGTATTCCGCGTGTAGGCAGAGTAGGCAGAGGGAGCCTAGAATTGAGACACTCCGCTCCCCACCTTACGCCGTATTTCTTATTGAATGGCCTCGACACCAGAGTGAAGAAATGAAAACTTTAAATATTTAATCCTCTCTAGTGGTAATCAAAACCACAACTTGTCGCTTTTACAGTCAAACGCTTGTGTTCCTGCGGCACGACTGGCATCAATTGTATTTAGTTAAACCATATTATTACATTACCACGAAAATTATAATTTACTATGTTTAATCACGATTAATCAATTTAAACGATATTTATAAAATTATTTAAATATTTACGCAATTTATTTTAATAACAAGTCAAAATTTAATTATATCGCCAGCTTTAACTTTATATAACGCATTTTCATCCCTATCTACGAACACTAAGCAATTTATTTATTACTCAGAAAAGGGTCTAAAATTCAATTTACATTCGCTTCGTTAGAAAATTATCTTGAAACAATAAAAAAATGTTTTACGTTCTGTAAAATATGATGTACTAACAAACATACAAAATCTTCAATTCAAGCAAAAAAATAAATGTAAGAAAATAATTCAAAACTCAGAAAACAATGTCATCAAAGAAGAGAAACAAGATGGATGTGTTGAGCGCAGTCTTTAATTTAAAAGTAAGATGTAAACCGGCGTTAGTTATGGAGTGCGGTCACGTTCTGTGTCGAGACGTTGCTCAGAACGCTGGTGACTGACTCAGCAAATATCCATTTTGCTCAACCACCCCTTGTTATAAGTTCCTTACTCGGCGCGTCGTAATGGATGTCGCTTTATGTTCTTTTTTCGCTTTCTAAGTTCGAGCTCCGTGTCATCGGAGTGGAACATTCGAAGCGGTTAATATGTGATCGCAGTGGAAACTCTGACCTTTTTACGGTGAAAAGAGGTCGCGTTTATTTTCAACTAGGTCGCGATATTATATATTTAAAACGGTAATTAAATTTCAGGTTATAAGCTATTGGGGTCAGTCGTGGAGGAGGGGCACGCGCGTGTTACTCTTAACGCGATGTGTTTTATGTTCGATTCCCACTCGAGGAAATAAAATATTTAATATTTTCAATTCCTCGCTCTCGTAATGAGGCAAAGGGAGGCGTTGAGTTCCGCCACTCAACACGCAATGCCTCTAGAATTCAGCGGATTGCGGAGAACGGCAGTGTCTTAACAGTATGTTCTTAGATTGCCTCTGCCTACCCTGCTATGTACAGGATACAGCGCGAAACTAAAAAAAATATATTCATGCTAAATACCTTTTCATATTAAAATTACTTATAATATACTTTGGGAAAGTATCTTTTAATAATATTTATTATTACATAAATAACGATAATAATATTAATGCATAAATTTAAAGAGTCTTTAATGAAAAAAATAATATTACATTTACTATATCCATGTATTTACACACATGAAAAACTTTAAATTTTGTTTTCCTTTAAACTGGAACAAATCTGTACGAAGGAATCAACTGAGACCTGTTTGCAAGCACTTGCGATCCCAAAACTTTGATATCTTAATATAACAACTCAACAGCTGCAGAACAAGTCGTGTTCTGCAAGTCGCTAGAATATAAACGAATCATGTATTTTATTCAAGAACAAAGAGTGGTGGCCGTAATGTGATGAATATTGAAGGTTGAGGTGGTTAAATAAAACATTTTGTCTGAAGGCTGAATATTACAGCGACTGGCAACCTCGGGTCGACCCAACCCGTTAGAACAAAGCTGGTGTAGTGAATAAATAAAAAAAAATCACAAAAGACCCGTCCGGTTCACAGAGCACTTTATTGTTACCTTATACCTTATACAGGTATAGGATACGTATGAACGTGGATCTTGATAAATTGGCATATTACAATTAATAAACATTTGTTTTCTTTGTATTTCTTTTTAATTTTAATTTTTAAATTAATAATATACTAATTTATTACTATACTAACTGCGTGCATGTACACATTATTGCTTGCGAAATACAAAATATATGATATTAATATTAAAATAATCAAATAATCACTAGACCGGTCAAACAAAAATATCTTAAAAAAACAATTCACATTTAATGAGACTGTATAGAGCCCACAGCCATCTCCATGCACCGTTCTATCCGATGATAAAGTATAACAAATTAATTAATATTCATTATCTTCATTATAAAATTTTAGAATACGTCTGGAGCAACTATTTATTGCCAAGAAACTATAACTTCAAGAACAAAAAAGAGCATTGGAATGAAATGTCATTTCAAAGCTACAATACTAATAAATATGATTGTCTGTATATGTCACTGAAATAATTTTAAAATTTGCATAATAATTTTAGTAACAGAAATCATTCTTTCGCCTTTCTCTCATTTGTTTTTGTTTATTTGATGAATTAAGGTAATAAATGTAATGATGCAAAGAAATGTCTGTGAAATCAACCACTATTAAATATTTCTAAGCGTAAAGAATAAATAGAAGCTTTTCTCAGTGCTTTTACGATTAACTAAAAGCTTTGTAAGGAAGCTTTGAAGTTTTCTTTTTTTAATGTCTTCTGTTCAACAGGGTGGCTAGTTAGCAATCGTTAGAGAAATTTAAATTATAAATATATTTTATTTTGTATCTCCATTTATCAGTGCTATCTAACTTTTTTTTTTTCTGATTCACGATATATTCAGCTTAGTGGTGAGATTCTCTGCTCCCCACATACCGGCTGTTATAGGAGTGGTGCATTTGATTTTTTATTTTTTACTAGTTTATATTAAACTTAAACCGTTAAAATATTGTTGGTAAATAAACGGAATAAGAGTTACATAATCAGCTTCACGCTGTATCCCGCACACAGCAGGGTAGGCAAAGGAGGCAGAGGAAAAAATGTTAACACACTCCATTCCCCACTTTCTGCCGAATTCTGGAGGCATTGCGTGTTGAGTGGCAGAACTCAACGCCGCGCTTTGCCTCGACACCAGAGCGAAGAAATGGAAATATAAATTTAAATAAATATTTAATCTCCTCGAATGGGGATCGAACCCACAACCAGTCGGTTTTACAGTCACACTTTGTGCCGCTGCGCCTGGCCTCTGACCTACATGACATTATTAAATGAAAATTCCGTTACGATGTACCTAAATTTAATTTACGTATGCATATTTATTGTTATGAAGTTATGAAGCGCAATAATTAACCTCTTTCCCGTCTTATTTGCACTAGAAACAAAAGAGTATGTTGTACGCTAAAACTAGGTTAATGAGCAAGCACAGTATAATAAAAAGTTTTTGAATCTCCCAGGTAAGTGCCATTACCGCTACTATATCTCTGTGTAACTCCTAACTACTTAATAATTTAAGTTTTATTTAATATTTTATTAAACTTAAGTTTTCGTCTTTTTATGATTTTTTATATGAACGTTGTTCTTAAGTATTACTTACTAGTTATTTAAGGTACAGGAAGTACGGTGATATAATTAAAATATTTTATTTTATACCGAACCGGCGAAACTCAACGCCACGCTTTTGCCTCGATGCCAGAGCGAAGAAATGAAAATATAAATGTAAATAAATATTCCAATTCCTCGAGTGAGAATCGAACCCAAAACCAATTGGTTTACAAAAACACTTTGTCTCTGCGCCACGACTGGCCTCAGCGTATAAGTTATAACCCAGTATAATTTACTATAATCACGATAACTAACATCTCATATAACACATTAGCTCACGTACAATATACACATTAGGTATGCGACTACAAGACGCATTGTAATTGATCGAAAGATTCTTATCACATAATATTTCTTTTATTTTCATTTTCAGAATCGCACTGTATCGGAGTATCTTACTCCGATCCCCACTCTCCGCCGAATTTTTTGATTCACGGCGTGTTGAGTGACGGAACTCAACGCCTAATGGTGCCAGAGCGAAGAAATGAAAACATTAATAAATAATAATTAATTCCCTAGTTGAGGATCGAACCCACAACTGTAGCGTTACAGTCACAGTCTTGTGCCCCTGCGCCACGGCTTCAACATCATATCACGTAATAAATTTTATAAAAAAGCATAAAACAAATAACGTATTATTTCTCGTTATTTATAAATGATAAATAATTTATGTTAATTATTATGATGAAGACAAATTTTAGAAATGATTTACGTCAAGCAGCGGACGCGAATTCCTACGAGGAAATATGGCATTTTGACATGATGGTAATTTTAAGACGCCATTGTAGCGCAAATATTAAAATGGTTGAACAGTGCTTGTAGATTTAACGTGAAGTTCAACTAAAGTTAATATCTGTGATTGTGATAAAAAATTGTTTTGTTATTACACGAAGATCAATTTAATTCTATTTTTTTTTTGCTTCACGCTGTAACCCGCATGGTAGGCAGAGAGGAACTTGGGAATCTAGTGTTAAGACACTCTGTATCCATTAAGATACTTCGTTCTTCACCTGCCGCCCAATTTTGTAGGCATTGCGTGCTAAGCGGCAGAACTCAACGCCGCATATTTAAATTTATCTATAAACTTATTGTATCATAAATTATGTCGAAAAATTATTACTTTATTGACTTGGAACTGTAGTTTCGGGTATTCTCAAGAGATGTACGATCATAAATCTGGCTTTGAATGTTTTTGTTCATACCCACGAGGGTAAAGTTCCTGTAGGTACATAGCCTCGGCTCTCGGCCGTGATTATTTATCGCTTGTTAATTTTGGGACTGTAATATTCGCTTAAGTGCTTTATGCTATGGTTTATTTCTGATATTCTTGTACTTAAACAGCCACAATTGTTACTTTCAGACATAAATTTGTTTACTGACTGAAACCTTGTATTACTTATTTGTAATTATTTATTTTATATTTTAAGTATTTTTGTATTATTATAATATATTGATTGTATCTTCTAAATTTTACAATCTATTTTAAGATTTTTAAAAGATGCATCAACTTTATTATATTATCTGTACTTTACTGCCTAATAATAATATTTCGTCAAATGTAATTTAAACTCAAAATCATGAACGCCTTCAAAGACATTTAGATATTTCAAAAAAGAAACCGGCACTACACCTACAATATATACGTCTATCAGGGAGGCATGCGTGCTCCACGTAATAACGCTTTTAAATTCCATATTTGACACCAATACATCTCTATATACGCTAGTATTTGCTTAAATATTCATTACAACATATCGTGTCGGTAAAAAAGTGTCGGCGCACGTGGATCCAGGGCAATAAATCGCGTTAGTCCCGTGATTCATGACTAGCCCGGGAATATACGATTATACTGAGCTCGACCACGTTACGCCTTTGTGGTGTACGCCAGGAACCAGGGTATAAATGTGTCACTGAAATCAATATGGCGTCGGCAAATATCTGTCACTGCTTAAAATATGTTTAGGTATTTGCAGTTACTTTGATACTTGGTTATATATTGGACGGTTTTTTTTATTTATTTATACGCGTTTCGTTTATTTTATATCAACGTCCCGCTTTCTTTTCACGGCGAAGTGAACATAGCCCCATAGCGTTCACGGTTTTATTAGCTGGGTGAAAGAGTTTCCAAGAGAAAATTCAAAACATTTCTGCTATAAAAATGTTTTTACTAACTGAAATCTATTATGTTAAAATTATAAAAACAAACAAATAAAATTAATATTTTATATAAAGGATAATTAACGAAATAATTTTAATATGTAGGTAGAGTATATTCATTAAACAATTCACAATTAAAAAAACGGAAAAATAAATTGGTGCTATTTTAGTATTAAAAAAAAATACAAATTATAAAACTTATATATTATCTAAATGTTATGTCAATTGAAACACATACTAATCATTAAATATACTAAGATATCTGTCATTAATGTTTATAGATAATAAATATTTAAGAGTGCCGCAGTGCGCGGAGTCTTAAATAAAACATGTCTACCGAGCGGAATGAATTTTTCACGCGGACTAGCCCTCAGAAGGCTCGCACCCACTGCAATCTAACCGGTCAACGTTCGCTCTACATCACGACGGCTTCATTCCGGAGGATTCAAAGGGTTAGCTAAGATGCCGCTGGCCGGGGTCGTTGCACGACGGAAAAGTGATGCCGGTAAAAGTGGTTAATAGCAAAAAGATTTAAACGATCTAGTTTTGACATTTATTCAATTTAACTTCTTAGTGAATTCGGTTAAATAACGTTTATATTACGGAAAAAATATTATACGAATACTCTTATAGTGATGTCTTTTATTATAATTTACATTATTTTCCAACAAGATAAAGAGTTCTGCTAAAATGTAAATTCATCGCCCTCCGGAATGCAAAGTTCACGCCTGATTGTATTTCTACGACACGAGGGTCGAATTTTAAAATATTCTGTTATTCTAATGAAATTTTAGGTCTAGGCCGTGAAAAGAAAATTAGTTTTTAGTTATCTTTCACATATATAACTTTTCTAGTTTAGTATATATATAGTCTCAACAAGAAGAGAACAAAAGATAACATATATTATATTTTTCGTATACAATACGTGTTACGTGTACGTGTGTTTTAATATTTGTTCAAAAAAATATTTACAAAAATTGTTAGCTGTGACGAAAGACAGTTCAATCTCAAATATAAGGAACTATGTACAATTAATATATAGTTTTAAAAAACACACTATATGCGGCCTAACCTTTCTCTACACAGAAATTACATACTAAAATTATATACATAGATATAGATATAGATATATATAGATGATAAGAAGTAGTAGGTACATACATAATCTTAACTTCAAAAACCGCCCAACCCTTGACTGTTTTCCTCAAGCGGAAAATGAGATTTTCCGATAGATAAAATAATAGCTTCCCACTGATTACACTGAATATGTTTTCAAATAATAGATGTTAAAATTAGACGATTCTATAATTTTATGATTTTATTCTTATAACTTAATTTATTTTTTTATTTATAAAATCGTAGACGCACTTAATGATGCCTACCCACATAAATTAGTTACATTTAGCAAAAACAATGCAGCGGCTTACGCAGAATTTTGTAAACACTCAAACTTCCATTTAAAGTAGGTAAGGGGTGCCTACTTATACTATTGTTAGAAATCGAAAGCGTTTTATTTTTAAATAATATTAGTTTTTATTTCATTAAAATCGGGTCAGAATTTTCAAAGTTGTAAAGTTTCTCAGCTTTTTAAAGTTGCGTTCCTTCGCCCAATCGCTGCATGACGTCACGCGACGACTGTTATGTACAGGTGTTACGGAGTGTTTTTTTAATCTTTTATTTATTTTGTGAACAATTTCATAAAAAACAATTGAATGAGAGTTAAACGAATCAAAATATAAAAATGTTCGCAAGCGCCTACTGGCAAGACGCAGCATGACGTCGCACGCTTAACCAAATTGTGCGACGGAGGCCGTGCTTTAATGTTTAATATCTCAGTAATTTTTGAAGATAGGAAAAAATTAAAAATAGATTCTTTTTTCTCGAGTTTTTTTTAATATGATGATAACAATAATGTTGGTAGGACTCTTTGCAATAAGTGATATGTATCACCCAATAACCGTTGCCGCCACGCAACCACCTCGATTGACACAATTCGATTACTTTTTATATTTTTTTTACCTATATCTACCATCTTTTACAAGAGTTTGCTAACAATATGTATATTTTACACGTCTATCAAATTCATCTAGGTAAGCCGAGATCAAAAATCTGGTATGATACCCGAGATTCCGTTCTTCATTCACTGAAAAAATCTTTATGCAATATTTTCGTGCTCAGTTAATGAATTTGCAACAAATTAGATATTAGACAATGCACTATATTATACCTACCAACCTACATTAAATGAATCTGTGCATTAAACTACAGAAATGGTAAAATAGAAGAATATTTACATTTTACCATTATGTTTGTTATGTCATTCGTATATCATGTATGTATGTATACCGTATATCTTCTCTGTATAGAGAGTGATCATTTATATATAGGTATAAATATTAATTAATATTGATTTACTAGCAAAATTAGCTAGCTTACTTTTTTATTATTTTACATATTAATAGTGTGTAAAAACACAGATACCTATGTATATATACTTATTCTTATTCGTTGGAATTAGTAAGTCTTGTTCGCTTAAGTTATTCAGGACACCTTTGTCAACGTTGCGGTAGCAGCTTTAAATAAGCCGTTGTTCGAATACAACATTAAGAAACTGTTATATAATTCTCCTTCCAGTAATTGTTTTAATGACTCGACCCCATCTTATGTAAATTATGCTGAAAGTGCTTATCTTCCCTTTATAACTTGGGCACAGTCATTAAAATTATAGTCTCTGGCTATATTTTAGAGATTACCCTTCCTTAATAATTCATATTTCGTTACTTTCGTACCTAGCGTAATATTGTTTTTATATGTTACCTAGCGACGATTGAATGTTGGAAAAAAATAACTTATCGATACCTACTGTTGTCTGTACATGGAATATATATTAGAAAAATTGTTATAACGGGTATTTAACAATGTCATAGAACTCGTTCGGCTTGTTTGTTTGTCCGTACGTTTGTTCGCTTAGAAAAGGCTTAACCGATTTAAGTGCACTTTTATATTTTAGAAGACTTCCCGTAATATTTAGGATTTGTTTTATTTCAGTTGGTTCATAAATAAAAAAGGTAAAACCAGATTCACTATGTATCCCATACCTATATATCCCGCTTATATGTATATCCGTTCCTCACTTTTTGCCGAATATTTCGATTCATGGCGTGTTGAGTGGCGGTTCTCAACGCTAGGCTCTTGCCTTGGTGCAAGAGCAAATAAATAAATATAATATTATATAAATAATAATTAATTCCTCCGAGTGGGGATCGAACCCACAACGTGGAATTACAATCACACCCTTGTGCCCCTGCGCTATCACGTAATACCTTTATAATTGAGAATATTTACCTAATATTTATAGTAATTTTTGTTTAATAGATACCAATAGTTATTACAACACATGAAAAGAAAGCTTTTTTTATTCTAATAGACTATTTTTTAATTTGAAAAATAATTTATAAACTATAAGAATGTTTATCTTTTTTCAAAAGATACACATTTGATTATATTAGCATTAAGTTTAATTCATATTATATATTTGGTACTTTCTTACCATGATTATTTACGTATTTTTTAAATACACTCTTGAGAAAGTTAATCTATCTACTGTAAATGAATGCAACATTCATAGGGGTTCACTCTTTTCTTTTAAAAGAAAAGAAAAAGATTAATAAACGCGGCGAGTTCCGCCACTCAATACGCAATGCCTCGAAAATTGGGCGGAAATTTGAGAACGGAGTATCTTAACACTAGGTACCCTCTGCCTACCCTGCTATATGTGGGATACAGCCTGAAGCTGAAAAAAAAAACTCTGTTGCATGAAATGGATAACCTAGTAAACATAAAATATATACCGCTTATATATTTTATGTTGACTCGGTTAATAATAACTAATAGTGTAAAATAATATTTTTATGTACAAAAAAACTTGTATTTTATGTAAATTATAAATATCCCTAAGCTGAGACCTACAAAGCGTGCAAGACTTATTGGAGCGCACAATCGATCAACACTCCCCCGTTGCCCATCACCGTTCGACTGGACATAACAACTTTATACGCGGCCTTTCAATATAGTGGTACATGATGTATTTAGAATATGTAAAATATATTTAATAAAATTTTATTTTTTTGCTTATTTATTTAGCATTTTTTTATAGTTCAAAAGGTGATTCAGTACTTGAATGAGGAGTAAATTGAAACACGATTTGTGGATGTAATAGGTGAAAGCTGAAACATGTCAAACTATCCGTAAAGGTGTGAGAGAATCAAAAATCTACAAAAAAAAGCATAAAAGTATAATGTAAGACAAATATTCGCCAAAAGCTGTTTCGGTTAGTATCGAGGATAAAGTTTGGAATCTGCATATGATGGACGGGAAAATATGTATAGTTTGAATATTTCCTTCCTCACTTAGTAGTTTGTAGCTCACGTAGCAGTGTAGCGGCGGAAGAGTAGGTATATAACTTTAAATATAAGCACTTCAGACTTCAGACGTGTTTTGGTAGTTTAATGCATAGTAAGAATATTTTAATCTAAATAGAAGAAAATATAATAAATATATGTACTTAAAAGGGCAATATGGTAGATATTTTACTAAGTGCCTACTTAAGTAAGTACTGTAGAGGTCAGTCGTGGTGCATGGTAACAAGCCTGCGATTGTAAACGCAACAGGTTGTGGGTTCGGTTCCCATTCGAGGAAATGAAAAATTTAGGCTGTGGTTACAAGATACAGCGCGACGTTGAGTTCCACCACTCAACAAGCAATGCGTTCAAAATTCGGCGGAAATGTGGAAGGAAGTGTCTTAAAGGGAACGGTGTGTCTTAACACTAGGTTCTCAGGTTCCCTCTGCCTACCCTGCTATTGCGAGATACATCGAAACGGCAATAAATAAGTAAATTAAGCAGCAGTTAGGGAACAGATCCCAGGTTCCCTTTACCTATCCTGCTATACGAAGCTAAAAAATAAAAGGTAGTACAAAAATAGTTTACTTTTTAATTTGATAGTAGATAGTTCTTTAATAATAATAAAAAATATAACATAAAATCCCGTAGTAAAATTATTAAAAAGAAAATAAGTGCGGATTAGTTTTCGTAATAAATAATGTTGTCATTCACAACTGTTAATAGTTGTCGAGTCTTATGTCTGCAATGTTTTAAAATGCGTTACTGTTGTTGGAACTTCAAGATTCTGAAATTCAATTTACTAGGAACGTAAACCAGCAGGTGCATGCTATAGATTATGTTATGAATACTAGATACAGTTTGCTTTACTATGCTTTACTAGGGTGGAAGTGTCAGCGCTCCTTTTCCGGGAACAGCATATAGGGTAAAATATTTTAAACTCATACCTAAAGAAATGAATTAAGATACCTCAATAGTTGTCAATTTTGATAATGTATACAATAACCTGATAAAAATAATTTTCCGCATTTTTTTGTAAAAAAATGTGTTTAGAGCCCTGAAAAACTCTTCGTCAAAAGATATTTCGCATTTACCTTGGTTAAAATAACTGTGACTGTGACTTTCTGATTATTTTATCAGTATTGAGGGTTGGAGCAATTTGGGTTCATGTAAGTAAAAATAAATTTGACAAGTTGAGCATAAAAAAATGCTTATCTCTATATATTTATTATATATAGAGACAAGCATTTTTTACAACAACAACAACAGTAACAATATTTTGCCTGTACATTTAGTAATTTTGACGGAAATGGATAGTAATAGGATGCAAAAATATATTTTTTTTAATTTCTTGTCTGTCTGTCTGTACGTGACCACGTTAATCTCCAAAAATACTGAACCAATTTACTTAAAACTTTAACCAATTGTTTTGTTTTAACTCAGAATAGCATTTAAAGTTTGTTTCATCAAAATCGGTTTATTCAATTTTGTTTACTTTATTGTACAATATTATATTGTATAATAGTGCTTCAAAAATATATATTTTAATCAACAGTCATATAGCCAAGACGTTTCCAATTTCATTCTTTGGCCAAGAATCTTACCAGCGCGATTGCTATATACCATTCGCAGGCAAACTAATGCCTTGAGTTCATTCAAATGATGATAGCTTTTTTAATGACCCGATTTTGATGTAACAAACTTTAATTGTTAAGTTGAATTAAAACAAAGCTATTGGTGAAACATTTAAGTAAAATGTGACCGTACATATCGACAGACATTCAGACAGACAAGTTCAAAAAAAGTATTTTTGCATCCTATTATTCTTTTTAAGTGTCCGTCTATCCATTTCAGTTAAAATTACTAAATGTACAGACAAAATAATTTTACTGTCTTATCCATACCTATATTATAAATTCGAAAGTAACTCTGTCTGTCTGTCTGTGCCGCAATCAGGGCTAAACCGCTAATTCAATTGTAATAAAATACTCATACAGAGATATTTGAGGGTCTTCGGATGAACATAGGTTACTTTTTTTCTCATATTTGTAATATTGTCTATATATACTAAATATATTAAAATATTTTTTAATTTGACAGGCAATTTATTCCGCCATGTTAATAACAACCGACCGTTGCTAAGCAACGGTTTGCAAAGTTTATTTGTTGTTATAAGCAAACGTCACCCAAAATGAGCTTGCTTAACGCATACATGGCGTGCGCCGACTCAACCTTATGAGATACATAAAAATAATGTTTTACAAAAATATTGTCCTTTAAATAATGTTTAAAAAAGTCCGCGATACATG
>JAATLQ010018944.1:0-10434 GCA_013421005.1 Heliconius erato x Heliconius himera
CTTCACGTCGCGGCTGGCTTTGTTTAGCATAGGGAAATTCCCAGCCCGCTCGTCGATTGTAAGCCGAGGTTCGAGCCCCGCAGGGGGCGCCCTTACAGTCGTCGACCCCTCTCAAGCAGCCAGGTAGTGCTTGCTTTTTCTTCTGGGACAGAGTACCCTCTTCCCTACCCACCCGGTGTCGCTGTAAAGGCCAATAGGGCTAACAGCAATTACCTCAAGTTCGAAAAAAAAAAAAAAAACTAATGCCTTGAGTTTATTCAAATGATGATGAACTTTTTTTTAATGAACCGATTTTGATAAAACAAACTTTAATACTTAAGTTGAGTTAAAAAAAATCAATTGGTGAAACCTTTAAGTAAATCGGTTCAGTACTTTCAAAGAAAAATGTGGACATACATATCGACAGACAGACAGACAAGAAATTAAAAAAAAAATTTTTGCTTCCTATTATTCTTTTTAAGTGTCCCTCTATCTATTTCAGTCGAAATTACTGAATGTACAGACAAAATATTTTTACTGTCTTATTATATTTGACTTTTAATTTTGTTCCTGCGGTATTATTTAACCCTCCATTAAGAAGGCATATTATTATTATATTACTTGTTATTATTTGTACACGACAATATATCGATATAAATGATTATATATGTATGAAATGTAAAGCTTCCAATTCAAATTTGCTACAGTGAATGACATATCTAATAATAAATATGTGAGTCTATAAATATTTAAACCCAAAATAAAGTCTCAACAAAATTATTTAACATAAAATATTAATTTTAACGGCGTACCTGAACCAGTTGCTTTAGCATACGTTGTTTATTTAGCTGACAGCGCTGAAAAGTTATTTAAGGGGTTGAACGATTTAATAATTACGGTTTAGAGGCGTTCCGGTCGAATTTGCATGTAAACAAGAATCGATAATTAAGTTTCGGCTACGCTACGTTAGAGCTTACTGAATTAAATGTTTTTTTTACCTGCACATAGAGGGTAGGCAGAGGGGAAACGTAGTTAAGACACTCTGTTCCCCATTTTCTGCCGAATTCCCAGGGCATTGCCACGTCACGCCAAGCAGTCTCAAGTACGGGTGGAAAGAGTATAACAGAGCGTCTTAACTTTAAGTCATAGTCAGAGTCAAAGTCAAAGTAAATCTTGCTACTATTATTATTCACAAAGTATCTTCAGTTATCCTTATCTTGATATTAAAGTTTCTATACTTAACACCTCAATCAAACACACATTGTGGTAAATTGGTTGAACGTAGAGAACAAAGCGATGAATTAACTTAAACAACTTCAAATATAATACATTTACCTCAGATAGTGTTGAAAATATTTAGTCGTTAGTAGTAACATTTTGAGGCTGTCGTAGCGCAGGGGCACACGTCTGTAAAAGCGATGGTTGTAGGTTCGATTACTGCTCGGGAAAATAAATATTTAATATTTTCATTTCCTCGTTCACCAGAATGAGATACCGAGGATGATTTTGTTCTATAAAATGTCTGTAAAAATTTTCGAATTATTTTATTTCATTTATTTATATATTTATATTTCCATTATTTCGTTCTGCAGTGTGGACGCAACAGCACGTCGTTGAGTTCCGCCACTCAACACGCAATTCACGCTTCGAGAATTCGACGGAAAGTGCGGAACGGAAGTGTTGTAATGGGGACGGAGTGTCTTAACAATAAAGTCCCAGGTTACCTCTGCCTAACCTGATTGGTATGGGATACAACGGGTAACTTAAAAAAAATATTTAATCAGTTTTTTTATTATAGGATTAGTAATAATCACCACATATCATTGTGCATTACTATATCGTCAAGACAAACTTGTATTCAAATATATTTTTTACTACAGCCGAAAATGGTAAAAAACTTTTTTAATCTCGCACACAACAGGGTAGATAGAGAAAAGTTAGTGCTAAAACATTCCGCCCATTTTCCACTAAATTCTGAAAGCAATGCGTGCTGAGTGGTGGAACTTAACGCCGCGCTTTGCCTCCACACCAGAGCGAAGTAAGTAAATTATTAACAATTTGATTTCCTCGAGTGGAAATCGAATCCACAACTTGCCACGTTTACAGTCACACGCTTGTGCATCACGGCTGGCTGGTACATTATTATTCATTTTACTGTATGTAGTTCTCCTATACAACATCTAGTATTTACCATATGAAGACAATTTACCGGAAAGCAGATATTAAATAATAGGCATATTATTAAGGCCACGGAGTCCTCTGCGCTTACGAATGCAGTTCAGTATCTAAACTACTCTAAGTTTCCGTTTCCCAACATATTACATTGCAGTATAAACTAAGTTCAAACTGGAAATTGCAATATCATAAAGAGAACACGTCTGTTTGAGCTTGGACTAAACAAACTACGTAAAACTATAGCCATTTAAAATGTTTAAACTTTGAAAATATTTTTTCCAGTTTTAAGTGAAAATTTTGTTTTAAAAAATGATTGCAGAACTATGTGTAACTAATATGTCAAGAGGAAAAATGTTTGAATTGATATGGAATTTTTCATATGTCAAAATTTTCTATTTACTTTTTTGCAACTAGCACAAAGTTTTATCAAAATACGAACTTGACTTGGCTTTTTTTACCACCAGGCATCAAACCAATCAAACATATAGTCCACTATAGGCTAAAAATACAGTAACTTTCAAATATAGGATAGACTGTACGTAAAAAAATATCGAGTAAAACTTAGAGCTTGAATTATCCTGATTGAACACAGATCTCGGCAGCCATGAAGATCCATTTGTTTGTCTGTACTTACCATTTAAATTGGCTCTCATTTAACTTTATTTTCAATGTTGAACTTGTGGTTTCCTATTTTAAAGTTATTTTCGTAAAAAAATCGAATAACGTAAAAATATGATTTGAAAACGAAATAAACATTTATTCTCCCTGAAAATGGCCCTCACAAAGGGATGTAAATATTAATAATAAAGAGAGCCCTGTCCATACAAAGCATTTGCTTGAGTCTAAAATACCTTTTGCTATGATAAACATAATTTACAAAAGGCAGATCTTTCACATGAACAAGAATTTAAGCCCCATTTCTGTGTTTAAAATGTATGAACATATGTACCTCTATATACCTACATGAGACCTTTGTTGAGTTTTACTATGATATAAAGCAGTGGTTCCCAATCAGTTGTCCGCGGACCACCAGTGGTCCGCAGAAGCCTAAAAATGGTCCGCGAGCGATTTTAATTTTATGACTGAGGATGGTAAGGCGAAATTTCTGTTTAATTATTGCAGTCATTTTTTACTATACCTACATACATACATGCATAGTGGTCCCTGCTACCAAGAATGATATAAAAGTGGTCCTTGATCAAGAAAAGGTTGGGAACCCCTGATATAAAGTATTTAAATGTAAAAGTCTAAGTATTGTATGTAGTTTCTTATAGAAAAACTCAGTAATTGCATTAACAAAATATTATTTTGTGGTTGGTATATTAATTAATATTTAAAATATTTCAATGCAATATATTTGAGCAGAAATTGAAGAACTTGACAGTAGATTCCCTCTGTCTACCCAAGCTAAGCGAGAGAAAAGAAGAAATTGCTAAAACAACACATAGGGCAAAGACAGTAACCGACAAACACCAGTGATCGATATTATTTTCACTTTCAAAATTAAGATTGTTTTATTTTTTTATCTAATGTAGGTAAATTGAATATATCTATGTGACCAAAATGCATAACTTTCCATTATTACATTATTAGGGAGGCCATTCGCGTCACAGGGGCACGTGTGGAAGCGTGTGGCTGTAAACGCGACACGTTGTGGGTTCGATCCTCAATGCACCGCATCAAGAAAATGAAATATTTAAAACTTCATTTCATCACTCTGGCGTCGAGGCAAAGCAAGGCCTTCAGAATTCAGCGAAAAGCGGGAAGCAGAGTGCACACTAAGCTCCCTCTGCCCATCCTGCTCCATGCGGGATACAGCATGAAGCTAAAAATATAAAAAAATGATTACACTATCATTTATATAAACATCCTTACATTTCACAAATTTACATAAAGAAAATATACTTCAATATATTAAACTTGTAAGCGACATCATAGTGCTCGTTAAATTTAATTTGTATACAAAGTAAACGGTATGATGAGAACTTCCGTTCACATCAGATAGTACACATTTTATAGACGCATCAATGCTCTTATGTAGAATATATAAATTTGTTTACATTTATATAATGTATTTAAATACCATCACGCAATATAATCTGACTGCAAACGTGATTTCTTTTCAATTGTATAGTGTGCTGTTGGCCCTCTTGGCCTCTACAGCGTCACCGGGTTTTGTGGGAGGTTAGAAGAGGTCTGACCTTAACATAAATAAAAAATATGTGATAGTTGCAGGTTCAATTTCCACTTTGGGATAGGGGATAGGGTTTGGACTACATATACTATAAGGAAAAAAAATATATAAAGGTCATAACACCACGTTCCATTTCTGTGTAGTGTAATTTACCAAGTAAAAGAAGTGGTTAGTTACTGCGGACCTTGCTTACTCTAAACAAGGTCAACAATATTACAGTAATTTACAGTATTCCGTAGAGTCACAACTTGCAACTATAATTTGCGTATGGTTTTATATAAAATGATATGAACGTTCGTAGTTTTAGTAGCTTAATTCAATTATGAAAATATATATATCAAAATTAAGGTGTTTATAAAATGGAATATTAAAACGCAATAGCAGATTTTTTATATATTTTTTATTTATCAGTGTCCTGCATATTTATACGTATTTAGAAAAAAATAATTAATTATTTTTGTATGGTTATCTATACCTATATTATACATTTAATAAATTGTTTTTTTTTTTAATTTTTTGGGTTTTTATTTCATTATATTTACAAAACATATCATAATATAAAAAAATCGTATTATTGTACTTTCTTGTAACTTTTTCGTGAAGAAATATTTAGTTGAAAAATTTTAAAAAATCATTTTTTGCACTAAGTGTCACAAGCGCCAGACAGAGAATGTGCTTTGAACAATGAATGATATGATAGAATTGTTCGATAACAGAGCGAAGAAATGAAAATAACAAATATTTCATTTTTTCGATAATAATCGAATCACACCCTGTCACATTTACAGTCACACTCCCCCGCGACTGGCCTCAGTGATATAATAGATACCTACATATGTGAAACATAATTATTACAAGTGGATCAAATGAGTGTCATACATTTTATTATAAAGTTATATAGTTACAACTATCTAATAAAAGCGTATTATAAACAGTCAGATGTTCTATATACGTATATACATATCTCATTTGTCAGTACATTAATCACAGCACATGTCTCACTCGTCTTTAGCTCACAACGATCAAACAAACGTTTGGAATTGAACTCCATTTGCATATAAAGTACTTGTTGATTTATTAGGAAATGATACTTGCGTTATACACATTGTATTAAATACTAAATTACCTGTATTCGCCTCGCGCGTATGTCAGATACATAGTCAAACTTGTTATATAGAAATTAAATTTGCATACTACTATACTATGTAAAAATCTTATACCTTATTTGCGTTTAGTAAAAATTATACAGTTCTAAAAAATACGCGTAAAATTTCTCTTCCCAAAATGTTAAAAAATTTATGAATTAAATGTTATATATTTTAAATATGAATAGTGATTATATTACTGCTTCATGGCGGGGATTAAATAAAATCCTTTCCAAGTACCTAATATTAAGCACAAAGTAAAAAAGTGCTACTTCTTCTTCAACATTTTCTAAACTCTATAAGCTAAATGTAATGACTAATTAAAATAAAAACTTTGTGAACGCAATTCATAAAATTGACGTTTTCGTAATGAAATATATTCCGTATTTTATGTTTATAGTATCTCCTACCTATATATTTGTCAGTGTTACATACCGCGTCGGTGGGTACGTGCTGTGACATCGAATCGAAATTGAAGTGAAACTGAATTTGAGATTTTTCGTGGAAATACAGAATTTCCTCCAAGTTTTCCAAATTTCAAATATTTTTTATTTTTGACGTTTTATTGAGAAGTATACATTCATTTTGAGTACCATTATTGATAATGCATATATTTAGGAAAAATAATTGAAAAGTATAATAAATTCATCTTTACAATTTAAGAAATGGTGTCCTTCAAACCAAATACAAATAAATAGTAATTTTCAAAACAAATCATTATAAATTTCCTTTCGTAATACTTTAGTTTTTTAACTTCACACTTTCCCCTAGTAATAAGTACTTATATTTCACTCAGAACTCCTTATTTTATATACATAACATACGTATAGAACTACATACGAGAATGGCAAATTTATTCACACTTTATACGTTTCGTGACGTCACAGAAATAAGTCAACGAGATAATTTCGTCAAAAAAAGTAAAGTCAAAACAATCTTCTAATGCTTTTATATCAAAATTACATTTGATTGTTATTTTCTCTCTCTCTCGTGACATACATTTTTAAACACACAATATCATACACCACCCACATACGAGTAAAGGCGCTCACGTTTAAATGACTTATATTGTCAAGTTTATTTTTTACTTATATTATTTACACTAGCAACTCAGCCTTCTTTTGGATCGGTTTTCGTTATTATTTGTTCGAAGCAAATATTGGAAACAAACGCACAACTTAATTTTATTTACAATATTAGCAAATTATATAAGCAAAAAGAGTATTAAACAAGTTTTAATAATTTTTTCATGTATAATTTTTAGCTTGACGTTTTATCCCACGCACAGCGAGGTAGCGTTTCATTCTCTGCATTCACCATTAGAGACGGGGCAATAAAAAAATCTACGAGTGGGAATCGAACCCCCCCAATCATGCTCCTGGTCAATCGTTGTATAACACAATGACTTTTAGTAAAAGGCATGTGGCGTTGTGGAGTTACAATCTTACAATATGGAAAATGAAACCGAAAACATATAATAAATAAATTATGCATTAGAAATTTATACATTAGAATGAAATAAATAGCACAGTAAAAACATTTCAATTTAAATAAAATTTAAGGAACAACTTAAGGCGATGTTTGAACATGATAGCTAAAAAGCAACATTTTACTTTCCACGAACTTCTATATTTCTCTAACTTATATATTTCAGTGGCAAAATGTGAACTTATACTGTAGACAGCTCCAAATAGATAGTATCACGTCATCATTTAGAGAAAATGCCATTTCTGAATACTATATATTTTTTTTATTTGCTGTTATTAAAAACTTAAAAGGCTTATTAAAGGTGAGAGATGACAACATAATCCGGATATCGTGAGCAATTTGCTGGTATCCTAAATAAATCTCTTTGAGCAAGTTATTCTTTGTTTATGTTTTATTTTGAAAAATATTTAAACAAACACTAGTTTTGCGTAGGTATGGACTTCATTTAGAGTTAAAGCCTAAAATAAATTTTAAACATATTGTAAAAGCACGCTGTACCTATGTTGTAAAAATAATAAAAAAAAACGGTTAATTTCTCAGTCATTTATCACTTCATAAGGTGTCATATTATGTAACACTACTAAAAGTCAAGTACGTACTAGTGACAGTGGTGTAATACTTCTTATATATTCACTTACATTATTATAATTTTGTATTAGGTCTTATACGTATATAAAAATAAAGTATAATTATTATTATACAACAATATAGTCACGTATAAAATTTCCTTTAATTAATTTTTACCTAATAGCTACAGCTGAAGACGGTAAAGTTAGTCAACAAAATTCAGATGCAATTCTTACAACTACACGTATTACTAGGCTAAGGCGAGGCTAAGACTACTAAGCTAAGCCGGAAATTATATTTTCTTATCATAATTAATCAGAAATTAGGCGTATCTTGAGAATATTTTTATGTTGTGTTTCTTTGTAGTCAATATAAAAAAATCTTCAATGATTTAATATTTCAGATCGATTGACAATTTTGCAATAAAAATAAAAATGAATTTCGTAATGAAAGAATTTTATTTTTTAATATTGAAATAAAAATTAGTAACTGAATATTTACTTATTTTTATTTTTGAGGCCGGTCGTGGCGCAGCGGCACGAGGTGTTACTGCAAAACCGACTGGTTGTGGGTTCGATCCCCACTCGAGGAGATGAAATATTTACTTAAATTTATATTTCCATTTCTTCGCTCTGGTGTCGAGGTTAAGCGCGGCGTTGAGTTCTGCCACTCAACACGCAAAGCCTCCAGAATCCGGCAGAAAGTGGGGAACGGAGTGTCTTAACACTAGGTTCCCTCTGCCTACCCTGCTGTGTGCGAGATACAGCGTGAAGCTAATTTAATTTTTTTTTACCTGAATATTTTCCAATTAAGTTCTCTTACTCCACTTAAAAAAATACATAAAACAAATAAATCGATGTAATTCAGATTTCATAGTTTACTATACACCTTCTGTAGAATAGAAATTATTAATGAGCGCCATTCTTGTTTCAAATTAAAATTCCACATTCAAATGGCTAAATCTCATATTCAAATTTCGAACGATTTCCCAATCTCTTAGCAATATGCAGATTAGATGTTGCAGTTAAATAAAATTTAAAAATTTAAACGTTATATTTAAAATAACAGAAAAAAATATCAAATATCAGAATACAGTGGAGCAAAATATTTTATTTACACGGATTTTATTTATTCAATGTAATACATTTATCCTCGCTAATGGAGGTGAGTGAGGATCTTATAAATCATATTATTTCTGGTTGTCTGTAAAAGATGAAATGGGTAGCGCTGTGTTACTTTCCTTAACAATTAAAATAATACTTTATTTATTTAGTTTTGTGGGTAACGGTGACAATTAGTTTATATGGGAATACAATTTAAATGTGTGATTTTAAAATAAACAAATAATTTTGTAACCATTTAGAAATCGTGAAAAATAATAAATGACAAATAAATATTTTTTGGTACTAAAGAAAATGTCTCTCAGATAAAATTTACTTTTTTTTATTTTTAATTATTTAATTATTTTATTAAGAGAAGCCGCAGTGGCGCAGTGGCACAGCGTCACAATGTTCCAGTTGTGGGTCCGATTTCTACTACGGAGATGTATGGAGGTGGATGATGTAGGTGATGATGTTTGATGATTATTTTCATTTTCTGGCTCTGGTAACAAGATGAAGCTTGGCGTTGAGTTTTTTTTTTTTTTTTTTTATTTAATAGGAAGCCAACGTTGTATACAATAATAATTCTTATGCTAAAAACAAAACAATCTTAAGAGACTACAACATGAATTGCATACCGCACTTATAGGCTAACTTGACATGCATGAATTAATAAAAAAAGAGAACAAACATAAGTTCCGCTAGTCAACACACAATCTCTCAAAAAATGTGTGGAAAGCGGGAAAGGAAGTGTCCTAACACTAAGTTCCCTTTGTCTACTCTGCTATTCGGTATTTGATATGCCCTGGTATTGGAGGTGCAAAGTGATTGAGTGAGTACTGCTGTCTTCAATTAATATTTTTACTATGTTTAGTTGCGGAGAGCATAATTATATATTTATTATTATAACAATATAATGTAAACTTCGTATACTGATAAAACAATATTAAATTTTATTTATAACTTTAAAACTGAATAATACGAAAAAGAAATTATGAAGCCGGTCTAACAAATTAATCTCTATTAAAATCTGGATTACAATAAAAATCAGGGACAATAGTTGAAAAACGCTGGTAACGCAATATCACCATCGACTTTCTCATAATTGTAACGAGGAACCTAAACTTAATTCCGTCAAAGAGCTCCGCATACAAACACTGACGCGAGATCAATCAACTAAACGCGACCTGGAGCCTGCTTTGAGAGCGCTGGAACTAACATTTTTTACAGAACGGAATATCTATTACACGTGACGTCATCCTTTATACCTGTCGTATGCTCTTCATCACAATCACGTTAGCGATGCATGCGAAATCTTTTCTATATCTTGAAAATGTTGAATATTTTTGACGTTTATTAAACCCTGCGCTATGACTGGCCTCTATAAATAGATAACTTGCTATATTAAATACTAGCGGACCCGGACGCGGCTTCGCCCGCTTGAACTATACGGATGCTTATTAGATATATATATGAAATTGTTTTTGAAAATATCTAATTTAAATGAAAAAAAATATAAGTAAACGTAATCATATTAAAATATTAATAAAAAAACTAAACAAAATACATTATTAATACATTATTAATACTATCAAAGTAAAATAAATATTTAAAAGAATTAAAATTAAATGTGTTGTGCTATGTTTTTGCAAGGGCATGTGGTTATTTACATAATACTTAAATACAATAAAAAATAATATATTTTTTGTCTCTGTCTGTTTTTCTATTTTCCCGACCTAATGTCCAGAATAACTGAACTGATTTTTATTGGACTTTCAATGCTCGA
>JAATLQ010018948.1:3401-33108 GCA_013421005.1 Heliconius erato x Heliconius himera
CACGAGGTGTGACTGCAAAACCGACTGGTTGTGGGTTCGATTCCCACTCGAGGAGATGAAATATTTACTTAAATTTATATTTCCATTTCTTCGCTCTGGTATCGAGGTTAAGCGCGGCGTTGAATTCTGCCACTCAACACGCAATGCCTCCAGAATTCGGCAGAAAGTGGGGAACGGAGTGTCTTAACACTAGGTTCCCTCTGCCTACCCTGCTGTGTGCGGGATACAGCGTGAAGCTATATATATATAATAAAACAACTATTTTGTGACAATGTTGTCGCATATAACTCTGCAAACTGGTTGGAATAAAACAAGCCTTCTTTGAGATTAGCGAACAAAGTCAAACAGACAAAAAATCTAAAAACCATTGTTTTCTAGTCTAGTCGAGTTCTATGATATTTAAAAAGGCCCCCAATAAAAAAAATCATATATATCTTCCATGTATAGATATCGGATTTGTTACTATTTTATTGTAAATAAAGATTATGCCATATAAAATTATCAATTTAAATATAGATTTAGGTAAAATTTAAGGCTTTCAATGACAAAGCAAGGCACAAGTAACGAGAAGGCTATGGGTTCGATCCCCACTCAAGGAAATGAATTATAATATATATTTTTTTAATATTTTCACTCTGGCACCAAGTTAAATGTCCGGCGTTCAGTTCCGTCACTCAACACACCATGCCTTGAAAAATTCGGAGGAAAGTGGGGTACGGAGTGTTTTAATACTAAGTTCCCTTTGCCTACCCTGCTGTGTACGGGATACAACATGAAGCTGATTTTGATTAACGCTTTAAAATAAATCACGAAGCTTACCATTAGATATATGTATATTAAATTAAATTTCACAAGATTGGGTGACTCTACAACTTCTAAAAGCTTCGATATAAACATTTGCTTGCTTACGGCACATTGGTTGGGCTTAAAGATCACAAGACCCATATTTTATTTACGCGTTATACGAAGGGAATCCATCATTAGTATCACGCGAGTCACGCTTATTCGACAGAAGCACCACAAGGCCCTTATATTTGCGATTATTCATCTCATGTCCATTTGCTATGACAGATTGCTGCGAATTTATAATACAAGAATAAAAATCCACCTACCTAAATACATAACTAAACTTCTTGAAAGTCGGTTAAAGTTTGTATGTAAACTTTACGCCATATTTGAACTGTAGGTTAATCAATTAGTTGTTTTGACGTAAGGTATAATATATAGATGGAGAGGCGACGCGTGACGCGGGCAGGTCGCGGCGAGGCGGTAACGACTGCGGGGTCCGCGAGCGCGCGAGACGAGGTACTTCTACGCATGCGTTTTAGGTATGACGTTACCGCACATTTTTCTCCTTAACACATTAAGTTAATTGCAAAAACACCAAATTTAAGGCTTACTAATAATATTTTTATGAAATGTTAGATTTTTTCGTTACGAAAATAAATAGAGGGCTTCGTGGCGCATGGGCGCAATGGTGTGACTGTAACGCGATGGTCGTGGTTTCAATCGCCACTCGCGGGAATGAATTCTTATTTATTAATATTTTTATTTCTTCACTCTGGCACCGAGACCAAAGCCCGACGTTGAGTTCCGCCATTCAACACGCAATGCCTCGAAAAAATTCAGCGGGAAGTGGGGAATGGGATGTCTTAACACTGCGCTTCCTCTGCTTACCATGACTATATGCGGGATACTGATCGCAAAGCTGATTTTTAATACAAAACATGATCCGCAATTTTATTAAAATTGAATAGAGCACAATATTTAAGTTAAATTTTGTATGACATTAAATACATATATTTAAGATTTCTTTCGTGTTCTTCTACTTAACTCAAGTTATTATTTTAAAATTATTTATTTGGCTCTTCCGGTTATTAAACGCTAATTGACCTAAATTAGAGAAATTTCTTTCGTTTTAACGATAGCAAATTGTCGCATTTAAATTTCATTCTTAACTTGGCAAGAATACCGTACTTTAAATTCTGAAGTAAGATTTTATTATCATTCATTCCATTTAAAAATTTTATACAATTACTTAATCTAGAATATTGTCTCTCATCCATTTATGTATTAGAATGCAATATACTATATCAAGTACGTATTATGCTATGTATATTAAAAAAATAATAATGGAAACGTAGTGTTAAGACACTCCGTTCCCCATTTTCGGCAGCAATTGCGTGTTGATGTTTTTTTATTTCGTTATAATATATGAACTGTCAAAGCCATTTACAGTACAGTTTTATTTGATTACTTTAAATGGGTGACGCCTTTGTTTTCCCGAAAGAATACTTCAAAACCTTCTACTTACAACATCAAAAGTAATCGCTAACACGAATTGTGAGGAAAAACGTTATAAAAGTCAAGCATTTTAATGCTCCTTAAGACGATGAATAGTAAAAATATTTCAGCGAAAACGCGTCACGTAGAACCTCCCAGGAGGTTCGAGAATGCCAACGCGTGTTCCACCCCGATATGAAATGCTTAGGCCCGGGAGGATAGAATTGATGGAAGTGACTTTGTCATTGTAAGCCCAAATATTTGATATTAATACTATAATATATTGTGTAGTATAATATATTTATTAATGTACAGCCGACTCTCTTCCTCTCAATTACTTACATAGGTCGTTTAGTGAAGAAATACCTAATTTTTTACAGAAAGAGAGAAAACGTGCTACTGTCCACACAAGCAAAGTTAGAGTGAAAAACGTATTTAAATAAAAGAAACTGGCTTACTTGCTTAATGATAAGCGAGTTAGGTACGATGGAAATTCAAGCAAATAATAACATATTTTAAAGTAAATTGGAATTCTTTGCTGATATCTGATAAATATATTAGGTACACATAAAACACATCTAAGCAAATTGTTTTATACCATTATTATTCAATAACTTAACGAGTGAGGTGTATATAATATATAATAATAAACAAAAAATATTATAAAAATTTAAATTCTCATCCAGCTTAGTAATATTTAGATCCACAATATGCAGGAAGATAGGTGTGTCATGGCGCTGTCACGGAATATATTTGGAGCGTGCGATTTTAGGGAACTCGTCGCACCTCACCCGATATTCAAAGCTATTGAGGGAATTGGTGAATTTGATTACACGTGATATTGAGACGTCAAGCACCATGTGACTTAAGCCTCAGCCGTAGTATTATACACTTATATTTATATAGTTTATAGGTAAACTTTTCCTTTACGGAGTAGGACAACACGTGATCAAAAAAAATAGTCGGTTACGGATATACAGAAATACGTAAATATAATAATGTTTTAATAGACGGTTTATATACAGTTGAAACTTATATAATTTTTATCTTTAAATTTGTATTTGGTATATTGATAGGTTACCAGAGATAACCTAGTATTATTATTTTATGTAATTTCTTCGCCACTGCGCTTCGGACCAAATCGGGAAGCCTATTCAATCAATAATTAATTTATATTATACACTAGCCACGCCTTCAATTTCATGTGCGTCGGATTGTAAATTGATATTCTTTTTTTATTTATGAACCAAATTAAATAAGTAACAGAGAATTTGGTGAAAAGTGGGAAACGGAAATGTTTTAATGTGAATGGAGTGTGTGAAGACACTCCGTTTGCCTTAAAACATTATTACTAGTTTCCTAGTTCGATGGACAGCCTACCTTGCTGTGTGCAACAGTGTAAAGCTAAAAATACTTTTCATATATATATTGTTAATAATATGTAAATACACATTTATTTAAATACACATCTTATTATCGAAGAGAAAATTTTAAAATTTTTCATAAGTGCAAATATTTTTCTGCCTTCACGACATTATAATCATGTAGGGGATTCACCGTCAACAATCACTTTATGGAGCGCCACTCAGTCTACTTCTTTATTATAAACGTTAAATATGCATTGCATTGTAAAAACAAGTTAAATACAATATTATCTGAATAAATATGAATATTTAAATTTGCACTTCATCGTTTCTGCTTTAGATTTCTCTTATGCTTTGCCTAGTAGCCAACTTTTGTAAATGATTTAAGATAATATTTTATACTAGCGGCCTGCTCGCGGCTTTGCCCGCTTATATTACATGATTATTCATTTAAGAAATATATATATTACAAACAGCCTTAATTATTAATTAATTGATTTGGATAGGTACTCACGATATTATTTGTAAAATAACTTATATTAGCTCCTGTACAGTTTTTAAATTAGTAACATTATTAGTTAAATATATAATTGGTATACAGAATATACATAGAAAGCACGTTTTTAGGCATTTTTATATAATCTATAAAATAATCAACATTTTCGGACAAGTTCAAGTCGTACTCATGCCCCGAGAGTTTTCGTACCAGTTTCATGAAAGGAGATACACCAAAAGAATAACTAATTAAGTTGTCATTTTGTATCAATTTAAGTACAGATTAAAATTTGTACTTAATTGTTTTTTCTGTGACACAAATACAAATAAGTAGTCAATTTTTGAAGAATAATTTTGGAATTTTCCTTTATACGTGCCGTAAGTTTTAACTTCTTAACAAATTTCGAAATTGTATATCAACGGGAAGTACCCTATAGTTATGATAGAAAATGCGACAAAAAACAAAGCATAAACTCTCATATTTCATCGTCATTTGATTGCGATGATTTAGAAGATAGATTATCGTGCTCTAAGGGAATATAGACTTGAACATTGAGGTATCTAACCTTTAACCGATCTTGTTCAAAATAGTCTTGACAGTTATTAATAAGTTATTTTACAAGAATTTTGAGGTATGTACCCTAAAATACCCTTGGCACATACATACATGCAACATACAGGTGCAATAGTGCAATGTCGGTACGTGTCGCTTGTAAGTTATGAAATAATACTGCGGGATATTTTTATAAACAGTATCAGAGCATTTTTTCTTGAGACACAATTTTTTAGAGGTTGCTACCAAAAGTGTTTTTTTTATACGTTTCTTAAAAAAATATCAATTACATAAACGAACGAACGGACTGAAGAACCTATTCAAAATATTTCTTTGAATATTAAGTCATTCTTTATCACTGTGTTAAATAATTACGAATTAAGCTAGACTGTTACGAAGGTAATCTTCATCAACAATTCAATGTAGTTTACTTTGTAGTTAGTACTATGAACAATTGTACTTTAAAAACGTAACGTATCATGTGTAGTCAGTAGATATCATTGCGTATGTTTCTTTTTTTCAAATATAAATATCTTTAAAACTTTAAGTACATTATTTTTTGATAGAGTGTAGCGGTAACCTTTCCAAACTATATTTTCTTTTAGGCACAGCGCCGTCTATTAAGATCCCATCGCAATTAGTGATAGCGTTACGTGTATGAAAGAAAGTATCAAGATTCGTTAGTACCTACTATTTTTGTCAATAGATAGCGTTACTTGTATCGTTTTTTTATATCTCAAATATTAACTTCTTGAAAACTTAAATACTTATATTTTTGGTAGAGTGAAGCGATTACAATGAAATAAACACTAAAAGCTACTTTGATTTATTTGTAATTTTTATGTATAAAAGTTGCTTAAATTTATTGTGTACTTTTTACGTGATATGTGTTCACATAAACAGACAAACAGACAAAAATTCCAAAAATGTTGGAAATGGATTCTGTTAGTTATCCTTTAACACCCTGGCTATTTTTTTCTTAAATATTTTCAATGTACAGAAACGACTTTTCTACAGATTTATTATAAGTATAGATTAGATTGTATATTCTCAGATATTTTCTGTTATTTTTTATTAAATTGTGGCTAATCAAAATAAAAAGATTCTTATTTAAAATTAATTATAAATAACAGCATTGGAATATATAATCACTTCGAATTTCCTTTCCCCGTTTTACTCTATAATATAAAGGACCTATATATGGAAAAAGAAACGATCCTATTTGCTTCGTAACGTTTTGAATGTAAGATAAAACCAGAGTAGATGCCCCACTTTTGAAAATAAAAAGAAAAAAACTTTTATGTCATCATATAGGATTTATGATAAATATTTTTTTTTACCTTTTACAGATTTACCCTTTTAGGGGATAGATTAGAAAGATATTAATAAGCATAGATGCCTGCAGTGCGGGATAGATGCCCTTTATGTTGTGTAAATATATGAATAAGGTCAAGTGTCCGATCAAATCTTCAAATGTCTCCTAGTAATTTAGAATTATTTTCCTGATTTTATAATCCTTGGATTATTATCATATAAGAAAAAAAAAAAAATTACATTAGAATATAATTTTGTTTTAAATGGATGAAATTTCACGAGACGATATCTCGCACATAGCAGGGCAGGCACAAGAACCTGTCTGAAGACACGCTGTTTCCTACTTTCCTCCGAGTTTCTGAGATTTAATGCCACCCTTGTTTTGTTACCAGGACGAGGAAATTAAAACGTTAAATAATTCAATCACTCGTGTGGAAATCAAACCCACAACCGATCCATTGACTTTTTTATAAATTATTTTAAAATCTTTTTACATTTCTAAACGAAAGTGTGAAATCATAATGTACAAATACAATGTGTACGTTATTATTGACTGGCAAAAACATAAAACGTATATTCTATTCTATTTACTTAACTTTCTCTATTATCAATAGATAACAATGAAAATTCAGTATACGTACTTGAACATTTCCGATTTCAATGAGAGAATGTGTACATTATCATCATATCATATAGATTTATCTTTATTCAGAAACTTAGCTTTAAAAGTTATATATGCGTTTATATATCATGTAACCAAGGTAGGAGGACGGCGAATTAATCTTTGAACCCTTCCATTTATAAAGAGAAGCATCCAGCCAGTGGGATGTGTAAGGCATTTCACTTTATTACAGGCTAGGTCTGGAAAATGTCAAACGACTTTGGTTGGCTGATGAGGTGACCTCAAGCATCTTTACTTGAACTATAAATAACAAAGCAATTTACTTGTTTATTACGTTACTTGGTGTGACCTTTGAATGATGTAATAAAATATTTGAAAAATAAACCAGATCAAATAAAAACTTTACTAATTTCAATTTTACTTTATATAAGATTGTTACTTGATGAGATATTTTTTTATATTATTTCTTAGAAATTTTAATGGATATTAATCATTTCTAATCATTTTAAATTTTATATAAAAAAATAAATAAAATAAAATAAATCAGCTTCACGCTTATAATCCGCACACTGCATGGTAGGCAGAGAGAACCTAGTGTTAAGACACTCCGTTCCCCACTTTTTGCCGAATTCTGTCCGAATTCTGGAGACATTGCGTATTAAGTGGCAAAACTCAACGCCGCACTTGTCCTCGACACCAGAGCGAAAAAATGGAAATATAAATTTAAGTAAATATTTCATCTCCTCGAGTGGGGATCGAACCCACAACCAGTCGGTTTTGCAGTCAAACTTTGTTCCCCTGCGCCACAACTAGCCTCAAAATTTTGTATTAAATGTATATTTATGTAATAATAGATACATACCTACCTTACATTTATATTGGCATTTATTTTTAAGTGAAATATATGAATAACAATAAAAATAATGTATTTATGGTTTGAAAAAACTGACTGTTAATTCTATTGGCTTTATGTGTTAATGAAAAAAAAAAGAAAAAATCAATCTTTTTTTACAATAAACAACTTCCACTTATTAAATTCACAATTTTTTTAATTAAAAAAAGCTGGAGCACAAGATTATTTGCAAATGTAACTGTCAAACATTTTCATGATAAGCCCATTCCCTTTTGTTGCCTTCTATGCTTTTATTACAGAAAAGTATTTTCTAAATGCAGTGGCTGACTTCTTGAAGAGATAAGCAAGCGTCAAATGACAGCCCGCTATTGTCCGACTGACCTTAATCCGAATATATATTTAGCATTTATTTTGTCGGAAAATATTCCCCTCGACTTAGTGCTTGATGACTTGAGACCGTACAGATTGTTGTCCTCTAAATCAACAGTATTGGACACGCTAACCATCTCATATATCACGAGTCACCAATCTTTCGTTATTGTACCATATTGTAAAGCAATTTCTCAGGAAATTCCGACACTTTGTCTAGTTAAACTTTGTAGGATGATACTATTTTATAAATAACTACAACATTTAGTTACTTACTATTATAAGATTTCAAAAGTTTAATTGGATAAAAGAATGAGAAATTAAGTTTCTAAAAGCTACGCCTCTATATATATTTTATAATAACATATACATACAAACGAGCGTACGGGTCACCTGATGGTAAGTGATCACCGCCGTCCACGGCTCCGTATAAAATTAGAGAAGGTACAGGTGCGTTTCCGGTCTTTTAGGTGGAGACAGACGCGCTTTTTGAAGGTACCCAGATCATAACAATCTGTAAATACTGCTGCAGGTAGGCCATTCCTAAGTTCCTGCGAAACTGCACAGTAGTGGAGTGTCACGTATCCAAATGGAGTGGATGATACTTGAGTTTGTAACGTACTGTACGGTTAAGAAATTCGGCGGCAGGTAATAGATAAAACAGTTCTCCAGAATACTAAAAAGAAACAATTCAGTTCCTTCTATGTATGTAAGTACAAGTAGAAGTTACAACTCTGAACAACAATTAATATTATTCACTATACAGCAACATGATCCTTCAGTTAAAATCTGGAATTACAACAGTGGTAAATGGTTCAAATTTTTAACCTCCATTATCCCTCGTCTAATTAGTTCCTGACTGACCCGTGTTGAGGTTAATGCGACGGATAACACTTGATGAATGAGTTTCGTTTATTTTGGTACAGCAATAATAATCCTACGCTAATGATGCGTCACCCCCGTCTAAATGGTACCATGATAGATTACGTAATATAATGAATTGTTAGTGTTTCCAATTAATTAATTAATTAATTGATTTTATTATTTAATTAATTATGCTTAAGATATATATGAGGATTGAGGTGTAAGAATTTTGGCTTGCAATTCTCTTTAGTTTTGTAATGTTGAGGTATTACGCAAATATTAAATGGGTGAGGTCTAGAGAATATATATATTTTTTTTAGCTTCACGCTGTATCTCACATAATTATAGAAGGGTAGGTAGAGGGAACCTAGTGTTGAGACACTCCGTTCCCCACTATCCGCTGAATTTTCGAGGCATTGCTTATTGATCTCAATTCTGTGCATTTACCTTGATACCAGAGCGAAGACATGAATATGAATAAATAATAATTCATCCCCTGGCTGGGGGATTTAATTATTTGAATCAATTGAATAACAAAAGTACACCTGAATCCATTGCAAAATCAACCTTCCGCATGCTTTTCATGTAGCAGTTCAATATAAATGTCTAAATTGTATTTTTTTGTGAAAATACACTTTTCGTGATTTATTTTTATTAGCTGACTATGGCGAAGCAAAAATTAATAAAAGGTTATGAATTTTGATCTATATGTATGTATGTTCATCTGTTCCATACTCTCTCTCTCATAATTTCTAAATAGGTTATCATAATTAGACAAATGAGGTGTCGTTAAAAGCCTCTTGATCTTAAGCTAGTTATAGGCTACATAACATCACGTTAAATTGACTAAAGAAATCTCTAGGGGACTTAAAGTAAAGAACTAAAAAAAATATTTATGGTGTTGTATGGGGTATCAAATGAAAGTGCTCTCCTAACACATTTCATATATATAAACATTATTAGCTGTTCCTCACGCCTTTGTTTGAAATCATCTGATAATTTCAAGAATTTATTAATTTTTAACAAAAAAAAACGACTTCAAACAATGAACTAAAAAGTAAAAAAATAATTTTACATAAAGTAAATCGTACTTTGATTTTGTTAAATAAAAATTGGCGAATTGAGTTTGTACATAATAATTTCTGCGGAGACTATTTCCTTGTTTCGTACTTTTTAGTCGGGTTTTAGTTTTTAAACTTTCTTTTTAGTTTTATACCATTTTCAAGTAAAACGTAAATTTGATTAGCGCATAAATTGATATTTTTCGCTAAAATATATCCTGCGGCTTAAAGATTATAAGCTAAGAAGGTATGTAATGGATTATGTAATATTCATAGATCTGAACCGCTTTATTTTGCAGGCTTATAGCGGTCTTAGTTTACGATCAATCCGTACGGTACGTAGCAATGCATTTAAAATTTATTAGATAAATATTTTTTCTAAATACCTACATATTCTGAATACAAAATCACGATATGTACTTACTCGTAAAGTTTGTCCAAATTGAAATTAAAGTAAAATATTATTAATGTTCCAATACAATTCGTTTGATAAAAAAATACTATAAAGCGTAGATTTATAGTAAATAAATATTGAAGTGATTCTGAACATAAAGTAGAGGTGTTAAAAACTATTAATTATTCTAAAAGAAGTACAAGAATCAATTAAACTTTTAGAAAGCACAAAAAACATAGATCCAGATTAAAGTTGTTACTATCTGTTTGTTGTTGTCGCTATCTTTTTCTGATATTTCGAATAAATACTGACAACCTCGATATTTTTGATATTTTCGATCTTGCCTCGACGGACGGACATACCGACGGAGAATAAAGTGATCCTCTAAGGGTTACAATTTTTCTCTAAAATAAATTGACAATCAAACAACTTCTGTTTTAAAAAATCATTGTTAAGTAACAAAAGCGAACGTGCACAGCGATGGATTGAAATGAACTTTAACAGTCGAATTTTTAAGCTGTTTTGTTCGATATTTCATTAAAAATGTAAAAGTTCTGTGCGTATATTAAACAGTAACTGTTTCAACAGTTCTCATGAGCTTAAAATTGTGGCGCACAAAAATATATTTATGTTAATTACCAATATAATGTTGAATATAAGAAAAGAAAATAATTTTGTGATAAAAAAAATGATAAATTTTATGTTCCGCATTTTCTGTAGATTATGACAAAATATAGACATTACACCAAATTGTAAATTTTTAAATAAAGGAAATCTTGTCCGAAACTGAATTGAAAAAATAAAACTACTAAAACTAGAATGTAAAAAGTACACAAAATATTTGTTTATAGAAAATCTCAATGTAAAAAATTATATATCGTATAAGACATTTCTCATTGTCAGTATTAGAGGGTCTAGCTCGATAAGCATGGGAAAGCTGCACTGGCTTCTAATAAATCATTTTTATACTTATAAAGCACTTACTGGTGATGAATTTTATTATAAGAGGCCGGTCGTGGCGCAGCGGCACGAGGTGTGACTGCAAAACCGACTGGTTGTGGGTTCGATCCCCACTCGAGGAGATGAAATATTTACTTAAATTTATATTTCCATTTTCTTCGCTCTGGTGTCGAGGTTAAGCGCGGCGTTGAGTTCTGCCACTCAACACGCAATGCCTCCAGAATTCGGCCGAAAGTGGGGAACGGAGTGTCTTAACACTAGGTTCCCTCTGCCTACCCTGCTGTGTGCGGGATACAGCGTGAAGTTAATTTTTATTTTAATTTTATTATAATGAGATATGTTTTACTACTTCGATTGTTTTTTGTTACTTATAGCACAGATAGCTAACTAATATGCACATAATATATATAATTTTGCTAGGTGTTAATTTAAGAGGTGTTATATAAAAGCACTCTAACGGGCGTAAATAAACAATCTTCGAAAATTTTTTAAAGTTATATTTTCTGAAAATTCTAAAAAAAAATTGTAATGAGCGTATAGATAGCGACGTTGCGTTTAAATTTCATGAAGACATATACAATAGATACGAAAGCGAAAATAAAGTTTAAATTCCCTTCCTTGAAGTGTTACAAATTAAAAAAATAAAATAGGATGACACGTACAGCACAGCATTAGCTTTCAAATAAAAAAAAAACATCAAAATCGGAACCCAGATAAAAGTTCTGAGGTAACAAATATAAGAAATAGACAGTCGAATTGATAACCTCCTTCTTTTACACAAGTCGTTTAAAAATGGTGAGTCGCTTTTTCAGATAAAAAGCAATAATATTAACAATAATTCATTAGAAGCCATTGCAATTCTCCCATGCTTATCAGGCTAGAATCTTTGTAGATTAAAAGTTTTGCTTACCTTAACTTATGATACGTAGTTAATAAATAATCTGTGTACAGAACATTTGTAATTTTATTATGGAAAAGTGAGAACTTACAATACAAATACAAGAAAAAACAAAAAATACCGGCAATTTATAGATGCTATACTTTTTTTTAGAAAACATTAAAATTAAAGAAGCGGGATTTGAACCCGCGTCTCTTGAAACCACCCACATCCAAGAGGCGCAGGTTCAAATCCCGCTAAGTCAAATTTTTCACAATATGTTTAAAAATATATATTTGTTTTCCTAAGTAATAAATAGCATTTTAGACTCCAGAACTATGGGATAGATTTTTTTTTACTTATAGAAAGCTACATTATCAAGAAGAAAATAGACGAAATAATGTAGAACTAAATTAATAGTTTATAAAATACTCTTTTATAAGTGCGCGTAAAAGCAAGCGTGTGGCGCTGGAACAGAAAAGACTTTCTTGTAAACAAATACTAATACTAACTTGCTGGCGGAAGCTGCATGAGGTCGCACAAGAGCATAACGTTTATACCGCCAAAGAGTACCCAGATGGAACCAAAAATTTCTCGTCCACAACAAAAACTCTACATTTTAAAAATGAGTGCATATGCATATGCAAACTTAAATTTTTAAGCTTTATATACTGCGTAATCAAAACCTATAGGATATATCCACTTGACCTATAATTATGAAATTTGGCGAGGAATGAGACCTTACAGTACTAGTAAATACTTATCTAAATTTAAGTTTTTCAACTTTTATAAATTGTACTTCCCGTTACGTTACGTTCCCGTCCGCACCAGTAGGTATATTCGTACTTGACTTGCTTTTTTTACTTTAAGTTGTCCATCCTGCATGATGTTTTAATATACAAACATTTTTCCTTTCTATTATTCTCCTATTTTCTAGATATTGTGCATTTATTGAGGGAACTAAATGCTGGGCTTTGTCTTGTTACCAGAGTGACAAATTAAAATAATTCACTTCCCTGAGTGAAAATCGAACCCACAACTACACAATTGTCGCCGCAATTCTAATTCATTTATATTATTATTTTTCTCGTTACATTATCTAAGAGGAGACAAAAACCTAGAAACAGTAACCTTATCAACATCTAGCGACATTCCGAGATTTTATCGATTCTATTGATTGTATCGATCGAACTATACTTTCAATCAAACATGTAATATTCTCTAAATTACTCAATAATAAATAAAAGCCATACCTGTTATATGATAGTTATTTCTAATATGTTGCAAAGCTTCCATAAACATTCATAGTAAAGTTTATAAATTTCCCAATGCATTAGTTTCATATTGTTTGCGAGCACATACTCAACATACTCGACATATACTGTTGTTTCAACTGTCTATTTGTAACGCTCTATTTAGCTTGTAGTATTTATAAGTAAACACATGCACTAAGTTAATATAACTTTGATAATACGGATATATATTTATCAAAATTATTTTTTTTTCGTTCCAGAAATTTCTAATATTTTTATAGATGTAAGGAATTCTTTCTAATAAATTGCGATTGCATGTTCCTAATTTTGTAATATATTACAAAATTTGATTTGAAACTTATGTACCTTCTTATATTATATTTGTCTCTGCGATTTGTATAACCGCAGAAATAGTTGCACAATTGATAAAACTAGTGCGTCAATCGTGTATTTATAATTTCTATAAATCAATATAAATAGTAGTTTATTAGAGCTCACAGATAAAAACAAGTTAGACATTGTTAAGCAACTCACTTTTTTTTGGTTGAACTTAACCTCAGGCATTGAGCTCTGGCACCGCGGGATGGTCGGCGGCGTTGTTGATCTTGTTCTGGCAATTTGCCACTTAAAGAACCTAGAGGCTCGGTTATACTTTCTCTTTGAGGTTTTCACCTTCGGATCCTTAGTATCCAGTGCCTCAGCGCAGATTTGATATGCCTCGCGTTTGCTAAAGGCAGCAAGCTTGCAAGACGTATCAAACCAAGGCTGTGACTTGCAGTGCTAGGAATATAAAGTCTTTTTTTATAGAACCACATCGGCAACAGCAGCGGCACAAGTACTAGGATCACCAGAAGAAAAACAAACTGACCCCCAGGGATAAGATCAGTAAAATATACGCATTCCATCCCAATCTGCTGACTTGTAGCGCCACACGCGTCGAGTTGCGGGTGTTCTGCCACTGCCGCGCTTAATGGGCACGATACTCTGTACTAGGCAGTGGTCCAAATACCCCAAAGGACTATCGACGACCACCCAGTACTGTACTGAATGTAAAGTCAGCAGAAGATACAATAAGGAGGGATTAAACCAATTGGGATAATCTATTCGCCATAGCAAAGTCAAATGCAAGTCGGTGGTGCGTGACCCAAGCAAACTGGCATTCGTAGACTCAGACACGATTGTCCGAGTCAACACGGAGCTAGGTAGTTGACAAGTCCCGACCTTAAAAATTGGCATAACGACAGAAACTTAGATCATCCCTTACGAACCCAGCGACCCCATGAGGCATAAAATTATGTTCTACTTTGTAGCCGGGGTATCGAAAAAAAATTGGGTAAGAAAAAAAATGACAAGGCCAGCCGCCAAGGCAAGGCGTCTCAAGATGGTGGTGGACGGCATTCAGCTTGGAATGTGGCCCCTGATGTTACAAAAATCCACGTTAAGCGTGGTGGGGGTTGCCGAGGAGCGTACGCCTCGCGTACTGTTCCCTCCCCAGATCTATTTCTAAGAGAGAGCTTAAGCTTAAAAAATGACAAGGCCAGCCGTGCCGTCTCAAGATGGTGATGGACGGCATTGAGCTTAGAATGTAGACCCCTGATGTTACAAAATCCACGTTAAGCGTGGTGGGGGTTGCCGAGGAGCCTATGCCTTGTGTACTGTTTCCCTCCCCAGATCTATTTCTAAGAGAGAGCTTAAGCTGAGTTTTACATTTGTGTGAGTGTCTCTAAAAGTAGAGCTAGAATAATAACTTTTAAAAATAAAATGTATTAATATAATGTTCCAAATTTTTTTTACTGCTTGCTCATCTTGCTTTTACATAACTTTTCCATTAATATACGATCGGATCGTGCCAACTAATCTTTTATTTTAATAATTTTAACACAGTAATAAAATATAAAAAATAAATAAGAGGTGCTGCTATCAGTACAAAAAGCAGTTTATGCCAGCTTAAACCAATTAAGGGACGCTTGAGGGCCAAAGTGGCGTCACATTTACACTATATTATATGAACACACACAAATACAAAGCTCAACTTGGAACTCACGGACTATATACATATTAGTGTCTAAATACTTCAGCTTATTTTTTATTTAAATGCAAATTCTGGCTTATATTATAATTAATATTATCAATATATTAAGTGTCTCTTTTATTTTAATGCCATTGTGGTGGAGTGATCAGATAGTTGTGGGTGGGATCCTCTCTTGAGGAAATATATTATTACCATTTCCCCTCTCTGGTGAGACAAATCGCGCCGTTGATATCCGTCATTCAACACGCAATGTCTTAAATTCAGGCGGAAAATGGAAATGGAAAATGAAAATTTTCTGTGCCTTATGGCCCTCTATGTAGAATAAAACGGAGGCTGCTTTTTATTTGTATAATTTTTCAATTGACGACGTTAGTTCAAATAATTGACATTTATCTTATAGTCAACATATTACTAATAATCCAAATGATCATTTACACTTATACCATTTCCAAATCTAAACTCAATTTAGATTTAGATGGCTGCTGTATCTTCTTTAGTTGGTTAAAGAGAATGTGAGTATAAAAAGTATTGTTGCTATCTTATCCTTGTTAAATTTACTTATCATGTTTTAACAACGTAAATGTCGTTCTGTTAGCCGATATTATACGAAAATGCCACTTTGTCAGATATAATGAGGATGCTCAAACGACTTTATACTCTGTAACAAATACTCTATCAACTATACGCGTTGGATTTTGTTACAAAGCAATTTAGAACAAGTCTTGTTAATTCACTGCTTCGATTAATAGGTGGAATTCATAAATTTAAATTATTATATATTAAGCTCAAAAATATGTTATAAGAAAAAAAGGAGAATAAAAAATTGTTTTTTTTTTCCTTTTATTCATAGAAATATAGTTAAGTAAATGAGATTTTAACTGACTTTGACCGTAGAAGCGACAGGTTGTCAGTTTCATTCCCACATGAGGAAATCAAATATTTAATATTTTTATTTCCTCATTCTGGTAACAAGGCGAGGTGTTGGCGTCCGCTACACATTACGTATAATAATATAAGAATGGAAATGTTTAAACGAAAACAGAGTGTCTTAACACTATGTTTCCAAGTTCCCTCTACCTGCTATGTGGGATAGAGCGTAATGCTAAAAAACGTCCTTCCACATTTTTTTGTCACTTAGCTTATTTATAAAGTTTAACTTCACATATAACAAATTAAACTATTTTAAATATATACATTTTGCCGAGTGGTATCAAATAAACGGTGCTCCGTTTGTTCGATCGACAGCATGACAATAAGAATTATAAAGAAAATATTTATTACAAATCAACCGCAAAACAATACTTATCTACTTATTTGTAGCATTTACAAAAATACACTAATGAACAAATAACACATCAACGTATAATAAAAATAAATTCCTTTAATTAATAAAATAAATACGAGTATGAAGTCGTCAAATCTTGTTAGGTCGGAATCAAAAGAAACTCTACCTCAAAGGAAGAAAATAGGATTAGGTGAACATTATACATATATATTTTTTTTTACCTCGGACAAATATTTACCTTAACCGCGGGGTTTCTAATAAAAACATGAGGCTGTCACATGATATATTCACGAGTATACCGCAGCTGTCGTTTCCATATATTTTACTGGAGGTTCGAATGACGTCAACGGTACAAAGACAAAGTTGTGGGCGGACGAGTTGTATTTTGACAGATTTCTGTGTAAAATAGTAGGTAATTACTTTTATTAGGTCTCGCTTTTTAATAAGAAATTAATAATTGATTGTTGTATGATAGATGATGATGATCTAGGTTTATAAAATAAAGTTTACATTATAATTTAAGTCGCCTATATCTTAAATACACACATATACTATTTGGCCACATATTTAAATTTGTATATCATACAAAAAATCTTATTCAAATATAAATTTAAATAGTTAATACAACTGTACTCGTTAGAGTAGCTGACATTAACCAACATAAGTGGTCCGCAGGCATCAAATAAGCTTATACATAAAAGCTAAGTGGTAAGCAACGGCAGTAATTTGGCAAGTTTGGCTTCTAACGTCCAAAACGATTACGCTTGCTACCACGGAATATCTCGTCCCTGTATACTGTAGATATAATTATTCTGAACACGCTGGTGCAGTTCTGATGTGACGTTTTCCCTCGTCTTTATATTTAAAATTTAAATTTAAAATAAATAATTTGATGTTAATGTTTAAAAAGTTACGAGTATTTTAATTTCAAAATATATCTAGCCATTTAAAAGATATTTTTATTTTGAGGCAGAGGGGACCAGTGAACCTAGTGTTAACTTTTAACTGTTGACGTGGAAACCTCTCAGGCCCGGCCAAAGCTACGCTACTTTCTCTTACGCTACTTCTGGTAAATACGAGTCCAAACGCCCGGAGGCCTTCAAGGTCGATATATGTATCAGTGCGTGCAATATAAATACAGTACGAAACTCAACGCCGCACTTTGCCTCGGTACCAGAGCGAGAAAAAAGAAAATATTAGATATATCAATCCCCCATGTGAAAATCGAACAAACCCCCATCGCGTTTACCTTAGCACGCTTGTGACTGGCCTCAATGTTGGATTTATAAAATGTTATAAATTATATTAATACAAATAAGGCTACAAAATTGGTTTAGAAAACTCTAAGTAGCGAAATTCGTTCTCTATATAAGCTGCAACTCAAAAACTAAAATAATGAACGAAAAAAATATCATTGCAGTAAAAATGCAATTAAAATGTTAAAGCGGCAATGTCAATGAAGTTAAAGTATTGGAGTCAAATATTAATCCAATTAATCCAATTAAATTATAAAATATTTAACATTTGTCGTTTGTTGTTGTTGTAGTTTGTTCTTTATTTTGGTATTCGTTTATTTAGTTTTCCTAAAAAAGGGAAATCAATAATTTTGGCCTCAACAGTCTCATGTACCTGGGAACTGTTCCACATTACAACTAATGTGTTCATTTTTATAAAAATCTAACAAATTAACATATTTTCATTGCTTGCGGCCCTCTCTCTATTCCTGATTTAAGCTTAAATAGTATTTGACTAAATGAGTGAGGATTAATCCAATAATCACTCTGTAGTGATTATGGGATTGATGCTCACTCCAAGAAGTAATTTTATTTTAAACTAGTGGCCTGTTCCTGGCGTCACTCGCATGCTACCTATAATTATTTTATTGTACTGCATTTGCCAACAGATATAATTTATACATTCACGAAAAACTTATTTTCTTAAATTTGAGAAAGTCCAAATACTACGTGCCTGATGCGAGGCTGTCATCAGCGGCAAGCCCGCCCCCCTTGGAACTCAAGTCTAGGCTTGCGGCCGTATATAGAGTGTTGATTTTTTTTATTTTACATTTTCTCGAATAGCATACGTCCGAATTACATGTGGAAGATTATCTTCATAAAATTTCCTAGATGATTGAATAACTTTCACTCGTTTTTCAATATCTTCAAATAAAAAAAACGGTGAAATATCCCCTTTGAGTTCTCATGGACTGCTGTTATTATTTATCCTTTTATCCTTTAAGTATACTACAACTAAAATTATTAAAAAATCTTATCGTTTACTTTAAATAAATGCTTAAAAATAATAGCAGTCCATGAGATATTGTGTCTATGAATATATTACAATATTTTGTTGGCCAGAGATTTAGATGTCGTCTGTGTGACTGAGACCAAGCGGAAGGGCAATGACACTACCAATTTACCGGGCACTCGGGTCGCTTTCTAGGCCGATGTACCAGAAAGCGAGCAGGGCTGTCAAGGTGTAGGTGTGTTGTTGTCCTCTTGATTGGTTAGTTCAGCGGTCGAATACAAGGCGATCAACCCGAGACTGCATTGGGTTCACTTTAATCTGGAGATAACAAGAGTATTCTTGTTAGCGGCGTATGCGCCGGTATCCTCAGCTCCATTAGGCGATCTCGAGGAGTTCTGGGAGAGTGTCAGGGACGATCTAGGTAGTCAGAAGCAATGAAAAATTTATAATATGTGGTGATTGGGACGGATGGGTTGGAATTGCGCGCAGCGGTTACGAGGCAGTGCTAGGTCAGTATGGTAACAAGAGAATAAAATTAGGCTGGAAATTTGTAAGGAAAGTAATTTATTTGTGGCAAACACTATGTTTGACCACAAACGAGGAATGCACGATCAGTATAAGTGGTAAGATTTTAGAACAAGTGAATGAAGTGATATATTTGGGAAGTATATCCAGTGGAGATGGCAGATACGAGATGGATGTGGAAAAGCATATTGCTGCTGGTAACAGAGTTAACGGAGCCTTAGTTGTATTGATGAGACGACGAAACGACAGTACAGCTGCGCGCCCGTCGGTCCTTGACAGACAAGTTAATTTAACCAAAACCCATTTAACTCGAGATAATGTGAAGATATCAGAATTAATCTAAACGGTACTTGGACTACAGTTCTGAAAATTTACATAACGTGAGAACTTACAATACAAATGAAGGAAAAAATCCGAAAAGAAACAGTTTATAGGTATTTAAAAAAAAATATTGCAAAATTATTTTTGTAATTCATTTGATACAAAATGAATATGCCCGCAAACATAAGCTGGTAAACTTTTAAAAGTTGTACTTCCCGTTGATCCACAATCCTATAATAATTACGGAAGCCTTGGTACTTCCTAAAACAAAAACTATCACAATGGGATTTTTTTGTATGGAAATCATGGACGTGCGGTCTCACATACTGCGGTCTCACATATTGCATTCGAAATTTAAAACAAAGTAACTCCCCAAATTTTCAGCCGTGAAAACAACCTGCCGTGAAAGCAAGTTTGCCACAAAAACTGAAGCTACTGAGCGTTATAGGAGCGAGGAAATGGAGTACATACGCAAATACGCATTTTTGCAAAGAATAGCGGCCTGTGAGATCGCTCGTCCATAGTTAAAGGTTAAGTATTTATATTTTTTTAGCTTCATGCTGCATCCCACACACATCATTATAGGCAGAGGAAACTTGGGAACCTAGTGTTAAGACACTTCATTCTCCATTAAGACAGTTCTTTTCTACGACATTCTTGAGTTGAGAATTCACGACAAGTACTTGAGGCATTGCGTGTTGAGTTGCGGAACTCAACGCCGCGCTTTGTTACATGTTACAAAGTTACGTTACAAAGAAATGAAATATATCCCCGAGGGGGAATAGAACCCACAACCGTTGCGTTGAGTCGCACGTTTACGCCACGACCGTTAGGCACGGTTAGCGGGGTAGGCCCCGCTACGTGTGGGATACAGCGTGAGCTTTTAAATATCAAAAAGATTTGATCCCCATTCGCTTCCAAAATGGAAATAATAATAAAAATAACACCTAATTTTCTTGGTCTGGTAAGGCAAAAATGCCTCTGAATTCTACCACCGAATTCGCAATCTTTTCAAAAGGATGCGAAAAAAAGATAAACGGACCTTTTGAATGGTTCTGCATTCAAAGGAATACTCGTACATGACGAAAAACAAACAAAGATTATTCAAACTGTGACCAAATTTAAAATCAAAGTTTTAAATCAAAGCTGTCGCCAAATTTTATATCAAGTATTTGTCTTTTCTGCGTGAGGAATTACACTTAAAATGTGTTAAAAATATTCAGCTTATAATTTTTTATAATGCAGAATTTCAGTCCGTTCTGTTCATTTAAGTGATGTGTAGAATATTTCAAATATTCTATTATTATTATTATTTATTTTTATGATAAATAATATAAAAAATATTTTACAATATCAATAGAGACGTAATAAGAATGTGTTGATATTTCAAATTCTTATGTAATGAATATAAATGTAATGAAACATTAGTGTAAACAATTTTTGCATACCAACTTAATAACAAACAAACGATATATAACCAATGGTTACGGCTATTTGGATATGTCAAGAGCAATGTATCATCGGCCTATAAATGTTATTTATTGTATTGCAAACCAATGCTATTATTGCATAGTTTCAATGAAAATTCATACGTTAAAGTTTCGGTTGGTTAACACATTAGAATTTATTGCTTTTATTGAGTAGCTGCAACATTGATAATATGTTGTTAATAATACAATTAACCTGACCTATACTTGATTTCTTTTTCAAATTCACGCTGTGTCCCGCATACAGCAGGGTAGGCAGAGGGAACCTAGTGTTAAGAAACTCTGTTCCCCACTTTCCGCCGAATTCTGGCATTGAATATTGAGTGGCGGAACTCGACTCGAATTTATCTAAACGTTCATTTCCTCGAGTGGGGATCGAACCCACAACCAGTCGATTTTACAGTCACACTTTGTGCCTCTGCTACGACTGGCCTCTGGAGTTTTTTTCATAGATAAATATACTCATTTCGAAGGTTAACTATTACAAATCTTTATTAATTAATTTTAATGTTTAACTATTACAACATTCTAGATTGCATTGAACAAATTATGATATTTACGACGTAACATTTGGGAATATTGTAATAATAGTGGAATTGTGATGTGTAGTTCACTATAGTTGTGGATCTGTATCCTCAACTATAGAGAGAACCATCTTTATTGGGTGAGTTTTATGTTATCTGATCACATAAAGCGCAGCAAACCCGCTCTATTGTTTTTACAAGTTTTTATGTAATTTGTTTGAGTTATTTTGTGTATTTTCAATCTTGCAAGATCACTTTGATTCTCTTTCGATTAAGCTGAAATTTGGATTACGACTTCAGTTTTGGGAACAGTGAAATTACATATAGTTAGAGGTACGGAATTTTCGTATTTACGAAATAGATGCGAATAAATGCGAAAATTACACATAAATGCGAATAAATGCGAAATGTATGGTAATGTTCTTATGATGGATTGTTACGGCCTTATTCATAAAAAACCCTTATAGAACATTTAAAACGTTCATTACTTAAAATGCTCTATATCTATAAGTTTATGATACGTTCGATAACATTGCGTATTCATAACAGTTCTATAAACCTTCTATAACTAATATAAGACGCACGAGGCTTTCTTGCACATTGGCCAATTGTTTTGCCCATCTGTGGCTGCAAGTTCAACCAAATTAAATATAAACGTATTGCTAGAAAGTTTTTCGAAAATTCCTTTTTTCCAAGGACTTCCTCAAAATGAGCTAATTGGTGGGTATGCGCACTTTCATAGGTTAATTCTTCGGTCTATTAATATAAATGAAAACCCCAATGTAAAGGACATATTGTTGGCTGTCAAATACAACTTTCCGTCCTTTGCTGAAGCAGCATTACAGAGTATTTGGAGTCCAGCAGCGTGGACGCTGAACGCTTCTTCAGCATATACAATGTCGTCGTAACAGACCGAAGAACAACGTTTAAGGAGTCGAATCTTGAAATTTCTATAATGTTATATTTTAATTAATTAAAATTATTTAATATTAAGACTTGTACTTTGAAATTTTGTATTTTGTTAAATTTTACTTTCATATTTAGTAATAAAATTACTAAACAAGTATTTTTGTTTAATAAATACCTAATTTACCCAAATTGTATAATTTCGAAAGTATAAATGCGAAATTTATGCGAAATTTTAAAATTTTGAAAAATATAAATGCGAAATTGGTGATTTTTTTTTGCGAAAATTCCGTACCTCTACATATAGTTAATATTTTTATCCAAAATAGCGTAACAATATTACAAATTTTTACACAACTTACTTTATGTCAATACCAAATGAAAGAGCTTGATTTTCAAATAATACATATATGACATTGCAAAAACTTGTATCACACAACAAATTTATTAAGTTTTAATTCTTTTGCAGTTTTATTAGTGGTGTCCATAAGTAGAATCATTACTACATGCTGTCAATCGGTAAATTCCATTAATATAATGAGTACATGGGAATTCAATCTTAAATCACTATCTTGAAGTACATCTACACTTAATGCTATAGCACTACTGTAGTATTTGAAGGTTCGAGATTTACGAGCTAGAACCAAGTTCGCTTACCGACTAAGAAGAACATGGTGAGCATAATATTTAAAACTAATGTTACACTACGAAACATAGCAGGTAGAGTTGAAGTATATGCTTATATGAAAACTATAATAATTACGAGGCGTAAAATCAAAATGGGAGCACCCTACTGGCCTAAAGCAGAGCCTACCTACGAACCTACGAGCTTTAACTGAAGGTAACTTGTAACAGTATGTACCTTGGGTATAAGTTAAAAATAAATAAATAAATATAATAAAATTAGCAAAGCAATACACATAAATAACATAGTTAATTATGAATAATTTAAACTATAAATATTGAATACCATATTAATCAAGACGAGTTCGTGTATTGTCGTCCCGAGTGTCGCGACCGTCGTTCCGTCTATATAGGTGGTGGTGATGCTTGGAAGGCAGCGGTCGAGTCGAACTCTTAAGTACTACGGTACTAATAAATATGATGCACATAAAGACTCGTACCAAGTATATTATAAATATAATATACTAGAGGGCGCGCGCGGCTTCGCCCGCTTATTAGGAGTGAATTCTAAAAAAACCACGAAACACGTGTTCAATAAAATATTTTTAACAGTCTGAATTAAAATTTTTATATAAATTGGTGGCAATTTAAAGATTTTTCCATATAAACTTTCAACCCCTTATTTGAATCCTTAGGGGATGAATTCTTAAAAACCATGAAACACGTAGTCAATTAAATATTTTTAAGAGTCTGCATTTCAAATTTTATAAAAATTAGTAAAGATTATTTTTTTTTTCCATACAGACTTTCAACCCCTATTTCATTCCTTTAGGGTTTAAATTTTTCAAATTCCCTTCTTAGTGGATGTCTAGAATATGAAAGTAAACATCTGCCCAAATTTCACGTTTCTACCATCAGCGGTTACGGCTCTGCGTGCGTCTTACCTCAGTCAGTCAGCACAAGTCCTTTTATATATATAGATAATTCGAAGCCTATAATGGTACAATCTTTTAGGATCGAATTTCTTATAAAGGCAATATATGTGTAGGAGCGACACATATTGTGGTTCAAAGTGATCTTTGACCATTATTATAATATTGAATGTTGCTTGACTTCGCAGAAGCTGACGTGATGGGCTTATGCGAACTGTTATAGCGACATTAACTATGTCGTGGCTGATGCCGTCTCGCAGTACGCTCGCGATACGTAAGCTATGTATGTATGGCGTTGGTTATCGATATATGCTATACCACTTGTACGACTTGATATACGACTAGTAGGTGTGTGGTGCTATTTTATGTCCCAGCTCCGGTGTATATAGTAGTGTCCGCCTGTCTCATACGGATGTGTGGTGCTATTTTATGTCCTGCAACTCTGGTGTATGTAGTAGTCCCCGCCTACGGTTCGAAACACGACGTTTATTTAACATATCGGCCGCCTTGTGGTAGTGCGTTCGTTCGGACGACTTATATTAATCTCACAAATCAATCAACATCACGAATCTCCATTCTAATACAATCTTAATATAAACAAGCGTAATTACCTTCGGAAAGATCACACACAAACGTCCCGGAGAGTTCAATAAGACTGTTGCAGCCGCAGTCTGGTAGGAATTCACGGTGTAGGGGCGGGGCGGTGCCCGTACTCTTTCTTCCTTTTATTATAACTAGTTCGCAGTTATAGTGGAAAGGCAGATAGGACGCGCTCTTGGCTTTTCTTCGGACGAGCTTCGAGTTATGACAATGTTATATTGTCGAGTTTCCAGTTATCTAGATAACTGACACAAGAACAACTTCTGATGGCAAATATCTTATTAAAGCTATACCTTCTAATGGCATAATATAAAATCCTTAATACTGTTGCCTCTGAATCTCTAAAAGATTTTGGGTTCTTCACGATCGCAACTATAAACGGTTCTAACCACTAGACACATCACTAGCCAAGGCATTATTTATTAAATAATATTTTCAAAGGAGTTTGGGATATCAGTTACAAACTGAAGATAAAATAATTATACGTTTTAAATTGCTCCAAAATTTATGAACATCTGATATTCCTGTTATATGTGCTGTTTGTAAAGATAGTAGAACTAAAAAGTGCTTTAAGTTGTGAAAGAGTGTTTTTTCACACTATGTAAACCCAGTGTCCCCATTTGAGGATGCCTTTTTTCTATAAATATATATTTTTTAGTTTCTATTTATTATTGCTAAATGAATGCTTTGTTACGAATATTTTGTACCAAAAAATAAATAAATAAATAAATATTTTAATATCAACTACCAAGTTTTATTTGGTCATAAATAATGTAAAGTATTCAGAAGCTATTTCACTATAAGTTTGACGATTTCCGCCCCATCAAATATGTTCGTGTCTCTCTGTAACACACTAATGGACCAAGTTTGTTTAACATCCGAAACAATTGTTTACGACCACGGAATTACTCGCATCACTTGTTTTGTTTATAAACTAAAAAATGAAACTAAACTAGCTTCTCGCCTTATTCTTAGCGGGGTAGTCAAAGAGAATGGAGCGCCAAATGCTGCGGTCTCTACATACCTCTTTCGCCTCGTCCACTGTCATCAATCTCTTCATAAGCTAATAAGCTGCTAGCTAAGCAAGCTGTATAAGCATAAAGCTATACAGCAACGAATCTGAAAATGAAAATATAGAAAAATGGTGGCAGAACCTTAAGTATTGTATGAAGGAAGCAGTGACAGGTGTTTGTGGTAAAGGGAAAAGAGGCTTTAGCAAAAAGCGCGACGCATAATGGGATGATGAAGTGCAAGATGCTGTATGTACCTTGGGTTATACCCAAAAATTAAGAATAAAGTTAAAAATAAATAAATAAATAAATAAAATAAAATATGCATGGCAATACACATAAATAACATAGTTAATTATGAATAATACAATCTATATATTTTAATACCATATTAATCGAGACGAGTTTATATATGGTCGCCCCGAGTGTCACAATCGTCGTTTCATCTATATAGTGGGTAGTGATGGTTGGAAGGCAGCGGTCGAGTCGAACGGTCGACGAAAAGGTTTCTGATATAGATGGCACCATAGATGAAGCCATAGTGCTATCAGTTTGATTAGCTTGTGTAGTAAAGTTTATGCTAAAATATGAACAAGAAGAATACAAGGGAAATCTAAAAGGCTGTTGTGTGAGGTATTAAAATGGTGTTAAGACCTGGAAGAGGGTGAATGGATCAGATCTTTTTCATCCGTATGAAGACTGATTTTTTTTGGAAAAAATTACCTTCGAAAACACAGTATCAAAGATACCGAAGGAAGGTCACGTAAAAAGCATGAGGACCCCCTGGAGGGCATGTATGAAGAGGTTGATGACAGAAGACGATTCAAAAGAGATATGTAGAGACCGTAGCGCTTGGCGCTCCGTTCTGTCTGATTACTCCGCTAGGAATACAGCGAGAAACTAAATTTAAGTGATTTTTCCCTTACTTAAACCTATATTCTACATTCATCAAGTACCCAACATGCCTGCAAATTTTAGCGTTCTACTCTGCGTAGTTTTGTCTGTGCCTTGTCAATCAGTGACTCAGTTTTTTCTTAAGAAACGAAAACTATTAAATTTATTTCTTGATTGACGACTCTTAAAAAATCGGTCAAGTGTAAGTAGGACTCTCCCATTAAGTGTGCCGTATCAATTTCAGGATAGTTGATAAAATAAAGTTTGTAATGATTTTTTTCTATGAAATACCTACCTTTTTGGTGTTCTAGGGGACCTGAATATTTAATATAAATTTTAGGGACAAATCTGATACCTCCATGCGATATTGAGATAAGTGGTCTAGACAGACGGACAAATGGAAAACAAAGTGATCCTATAAAAGTTTTTTCCTCCTGAGTTATGGAACCTTAAAAAAATGGTCATGAGAAATGAAAAAGCACTAATTTATATTGACTGTCCTCGTATGTTAATATTGCCTTATCACTTTCATATAACTACTTGTAATAAAAGCTTGTTACTAACGCTGACGTATGAACACCTATAATAGAAACATCTACTGTTATTTGCATAACATTGACTTAATTGTGATTTACAATAATGGAATTATCCAATGTTTCCCCTAATATGTAGATCGAAGCTGTCAATCATTGCATTTGATATGTAATTAATAGCATAAATCACATGTTTGATTGGCCATTAGTCGTGAACATACCTTTCGAATATCATGAATTCTAATTAGAAATTATATTATTAGTCTATTAGAAATTGCGGAATTGCGCTATACAAACAACTTATTTAATTCTAAATTAAAATCTCCTTCGTAACAAATGAATAGAGCATAAAAAAAAGAATCTGGTTGTCGAAGAAAACGACTGATGTACTATACAAAAGTACATGATATAGATATTTTTTTAAGAAATCAATTATTTTTGTATATTCTGTTTTATCTTATTCTATTCTATCTATACTAATGGTCCAATTAAATATTTCTTACCTTAACATTGTTTCTCTTTGGTATGAAATATATAATAATTCATCGACTTTTAAAACGTTGTCATGTCAAATAATGTTATTTGACCATTTTGTATAATATTATACATAAATATAAGAAATACTATACAATATAAGGTACATTTAAGAGAGTATTTTAATTTACTATATTAAAAACAAAATACTTCTTCGTTATTTTATTGCGTCCGTTTAAGAAAATGAAAGAAACGCTCAGTATTATTAAAAGTCTTTGACTCAACATTCTAAAGTATTTTCTTTTGAAACAGGTTTTTATTTTACCTTTCATTATTGAAGTCAGATAGCGTTATGAACTCGGCTTTTAATTTTGTTGACTACGCACATTGTTCAAAATGAACTTTATTATCCAATTCTGTATTCTAATAAAGTTGATAAGAATCAATTGAATTATAAATTAAAAAAACTCCGACAACCAAAAACATTTAAAAGTAAATAAAAATACCAATCTTCCAACAGCTATCAAATCAAAAAAAAAAAACAAAATCGATACATCCGTTTGATAGCTACGATGCCACTGGCAAACAAACAGATAAACACTTACGTCAATGTTAAAACACTGTTTTCATCGGAGGCTTAAAATAAGCTAAACTTAAATTATTTTAACCCTTAAGAGCTATAATAAATTACATCACCCACAGACTATAACAGATGTAAACACACCTTATTTTTAAAAACAATGAAATTATTAATGAATTGTAAAAAATTATTAACAACTTACTTTTATCAGTTAATATGGACCTTTGTTAAAAAATATATGTAGTTACTTGTATATTGTTCTTAAAAAAATTAAGTTAAAATACGTTTTGAAAAATTATCTGACTATACAAGAGGGGACCAAAATATTTTATTTTTATAAAAAAATGAAATCAAAATACAAATCAAAACTTTTTATTTCCGTTTGATATAATATGTTGCTTTAATGAATTTATATATTAAAAAAATATTTTCCACAGTAAGTGAGACAGTGGTTTTTCGTAATCGTCAACACTTTGGAGATCATCTTGATCTAATTTACTTCTAATAAATTCTCTTCTTCAGTCGTCGCTCGTAGGCTCGTCGGTAGATGCTAGTACAGCTTTAACTTTAAATTTTCGTATTTACTAGATACTACTACATTTATAGACTCATAATCCAAAAAAACAATCTCCATTTTGTATGTTAAATCTCCATTTTCCATGCATGATTGAATAAAAATCATAAAAAAGGTAAGCAATTACGTTGTTCATCAATAGGGCACTATGATTATTATGGGTGTCGATACACCCAGGAGGCAAGCGTGTAGGAAAAATTGCTCGTGTGAATGACCACTTCCCCTACGCGTTCATGGACTACAGACAACTCAAGAGGAAACACAAAAGTGTAAAACGCAGTGCCAATGATGAAAAAGTGTAGCGACCAAAAAAGAAATACACCTGGGTGTTTTACACATATAGTATTTGAGGGTTAATTCAAAAGTGACTTGTGTGTGTCATCTAAGAATTTTATTATTAACGCCGTGGTTGTGGTGGATGATTGAGAATGAGAAATGTGTCAGGTTTGAAGAGATGGTTGCGGGTTCGAATCTACCACGAGGAAAAATATTTTTATACTGTTTATTATTATTCTATAACACAAAGTGGTCGTTAAAGAAGTCGCAGGAGCACAAGGGTGCAACTGCAAACGTGACGGTTGTGGTTGGGGTTTCGTTGAGTTCCACCAATCAATACGCAATGCCTCAAGAATTCGGCGGAAAGTGGGGAACTTAGTTTCTCTCTGCTCTGTTATGTATGGAATATAGCGTAAAGCTGAACAAAAAATACAGAGTGAAAAATTCTGTGTAAGCATTATACGAGTATATCTACATATATAAATTTGGAAAGCCTAATTAAACTTTCATTCTCTCTTTCTATATTAATATTATGTTACTTTCAGATTTCTAAAAAATAGCCCATTTTTGTGATAATTTATGTAATTAGATTAATATGATTTATGTATGTAGGTTTTATTA
>JAATLQ010018954.1:0-17595 GCA_013421005.1 Heliconius erato x Heliconius himera
ATATATATATATATATATATATATATATATATATATATATATATATATATATATATATATATATATATATATATTTTAAAAGTTATATTTCAGTGAACGTTTGTACTTATAACACAATTTAATATGATTTTCCCGTGTATTTATAACAACAGGGCAGAAAGAAGGGACCAAGGACCAACACTTGCTCTTCACATTTCCTTCCATTTTCCAAATATGATAGACTAACGGAACACGACGCCGTATTTTATGTACAAAAACGGAAAGATACAAATAATTTAAAGCATTTTTAGGAAAACAATTTGAGGCGGTCGTGGCACAGGGGCACACGCCACGGTTGTGGGTTCGATTCTTACTTGGGGAATGAAATATTTAATATTTGCATTTTCTCGCTCTGGTAATGACGTAAAGCACGGCCATGAGTTCCACGCAATGCTCCAATAAATATATATATTAGGCGCAAAGTGGGAAACGGGAGTGTCTTAATGGAGAACAGTGTCTTAACACTAAGTTTTCATGTTCCGCCTACCCTGCTGTGATAATCGAACTCAATACCATCACATATATATCAAATATTGTCCCACTGCGCTAAAATAACGTCAAAAGTAATACTCAAAGCTAATGTATACGATATGTACCTAATTTCTGCAGTTGAGCTTATATTTCATAACTTTACCTATAACTTATAACTATGAAGTTCAAAGCTTTAAGTGTATGCAAACTCTAAGTACCTATTAATATTAGAAGATACTGTATTTCTTGTAAACGCGACGGTTTTAGGTTCGATTCCGCCCAATAATCAATAATCGCTTTTTTTTAATTTGCTTACTCTGGTAACAAGACAAAGCGCGGCGCGTTGAGTTACGTCAATACGTTAAGGGAACTATTATTTACATTTACTGTCTATTTATTATGTGTCATTTATATATCACAATATTTAATTTATTGAGGCCAGTCGTGGCGCAGGGGCACAAAGTGTGCCTGTAAAACCGATTGGTTGTGGGTACGGTCCCCACTCGAGGAGATGAAATATTTATGCAAATTCAAATTTCCATTTCTTCGCTCTGGTGTCGAGGCAAAGCGCGGCGTTGAGTTTTGCCACTCAACACGCAATGCCTCCAGAATTCGGCAGAAAGTGGGAAACGGAGTGTCTTAACATTAGGTTCCCTCTGCCTACCCTGCTGTGTGCGGGATACAGCGTGAAACTGATTTTTATTTATTTTATAGTAAGTATTCGTATTTAGTTTATTTATATGAAAACGCTCGCTGCCGTCGACTGAACATGACATATTTTATTCTACCACTCGATGCGCTTTCTATACGTTCCATTGTTTTCTTTAGTATTTCTTTCCAAATTATATTTACTGTGTTCTGTTTTATATTTATTTTTGGAGTTGGCTTTATTATATACTGTACCGATTTTTTTCAAGTGGGTATCGAACCCACAATCTGTCGCGTTTACACTCACACACTTAGTCAAGCTCGAACCGCCGTGGTAGGCTTTTTAAAAAGATATAACTTTATTTAAAATAAAATATTATATTTAGAAGACAAGTTGTCGCTAAGACTACATCTTACAGACTAAAGATTTAATGCTAGCTTACTTCTAATGTTACATATCAAAATCCGCTTGATGAGACAATTGTTTATGTTAAATGATACATGATATTCTGATGACAAAATGCTTATGTTCATAATTCTGCGAATATACCAGAGCAGCTAACGGAGTGTTCCAGCTCAGCAGTTTAGGGCGACATAACTACTTCGACCTCGAAAGTCGTATACAAACATTTACTTCGTTATTAGCAGGAAATGGTTGGAATTTAAAGCGAAACGTCAAGTATCAAAACAGTAAACTCATACATTCTAGTTTTGATTACATTTTAAGCTCATATATTTTTTTTATAAAGGACTATGCTTAGTATAAATTGTAGCAATATTAAAAAAAAAACCTTTTTTTCATTTTTATCAGATACGCAGAGTGAACTTATTGTCAAAACACTTTTTACATAATATTCAACTTACTTTCTGTCACATTGCGTATTAATTGACGGAACTCAAAACTACGCTTTGTTTTATTTTATTTTTTTATTTTATTTTTTATTTTTTTTTTATTTTATTTTATTTTATTAAGTTTACCAACGGCTCATACATAATTACATTTCAAGTAAATCTAACTTAAAAACTAAAAACAATTAATGTACAGCCACTTAAAGGTCAACACTTCATGCAAAATAAAGTGGCTGTGAACAATCGTGAAACAGTAATTTATATAAACATAGATTTGCTAATATATAAAAACGGATTAAAATGATATAAAAATATACTATAAACCAATATAAACAATATTTCCAGGAGCATCAATTATAACATAATTTACATACATTGTATTGCTTTCTTAAAAGCTGTTTTAGACATTTTAAAGATGTCAATATCCGTGGATACGCTACATTTCATATTATAAAGTGAGGTAAGCCTTGCAATAGGAGAGTTTGATCCCAATTTTGTTCTCCGTCGCGGTTGTGCAAACAAACGGATTGGTTTCCGAGGTATTTTACGGGGTATAGTAAAAGAGAGTTTTGAGAGAAGATGCGGACTATATATGTGATAATTTACCAATTTATATAAGAAAACCAGGTCAATAGCGTCTCTCCGAGTGTTTAGATCGGATATTTTAAAGTAATCTAATGACTCTGTATAAGAGTACCTATCACGATTAACTCCATTAAAAGAATACGCGAGATGTCTAACAAATCTCTTTTGCACCCGTTCAATACGCAGCATATGTGTTGCAAAATGAGGACGCCAAACAACGCTCCCATACTCTAACATCGATCTTACAAGACAGTTGTATAAAAATATTTTAGTTGTGGGCTTTTTAAGCAATCTAGAAAATCTAATTACAAACCCTAACATTCTTGAACCTTTCTTTATCAATGAATCCATATGAGGTACAAAAGTTAACCTGTTATCAATTGTGATTCCTAAGTCTTTTATGGTCTGTGTCTCACTGATTTGCGCATTCTTAATGAAGTAAACTGACGGTATAAAATTATTCTTTCTTGTAAATTTTATATGAAAGCATTTTGATACATTCAGCTCCATATCATTATTGTGACACCAACTAACCAGAGCATGTATGTCTTGTTGAAAATTTTCTACGTCCTCCCAAGTTTCAATAATTTTATATAACTTTAAATCGTCTGCAAATAACAATGGAGTGGAATAATCAAAGCATAGTGGAAGGTCATTGATAAATATATTGAACAATACTGGACCAAGGTGTGAGCCTTTTGGAACAGCAGATAATATGTTACATGAATAGGAAGTAAATCCGTTAACCACTACAAAAAATGAGCGTTCAGATAAATAAGAACCCAACCAATCGAGAAAAACACCTGCAACACCATATGAGTTTAATTTCCTCAACAAGATCTTGTGAACAACTTTATCGAAAGCCTTACAGAAATCAGTGTAAATTGCGTCCACTTGCTTCTTTTTATCTACACAAGAAATTATGTCCTCAATGTAAGATGCCATGTTAGTATTAACTGATCGGCTTCTTAAAAATCCGTTCTGCTCATCGCATACGTATTTCTCAAAGTGTCTTTGAACGAATGGACATACTAAAGATTGAAAGATTTTAGCCAAGCTAGACAGAATAGAAATTGGACGATAGTTGTTTACAAGGTGTATATCTCCTGCCTTGTGGATTGGCACCACCTTAGCTGTCTTCCAAACTGAAGGGAAAACTCCCGCGTTGAGTGAAGTGTTGAATATGAAATGTAATGGGGTGACTAGGTTTTCAGCACATTTGTTGATAAAATATGGTGGAATACAATCAGGTCCAGCACCTTTCGTATGATCGATAGAGTTTAGGGTTTTAAGAATTAAATCACTACTAATATACAATGAGACCAGTGCCTCACTAAATGCGTGATTACTGTGGTGTGTTTTGGGGTACAATAAGGGGTTCAAGTCACAATCATTGTTGTTATAAACAGACTCAAATTGAGAAGCAAACATATTGCAAGTACTGTTTCCATCGGAACATGTAAAGATGCCATCCGTAAGTGTGACTGGGTATGAACTGCTACCACCGCGTCTCTCTTTCACAAATGACCAGAAATGTTTAGGATTCTTGCATATTCTACTTTCTGATGACTTAACATAATTACTGTAGCATTCAGTAGTCATTTTGGCACAGCGCTCGGCCAATAAATGGAAAGATATCAAGTCTAAGGGGTTATTATATTTTTTATACCTAATTCTATAATTGTTTTTTTCCTTTAATCGTCTAATTAGTTGACGTGAGAACCAAAATGGGTACTTTTTATTATTTGGCCTAGAAATTGGTACAAATTTATCTATTACCTCTCGAATGACTGTATAAAAGATTTGAACTAGTTTATTGACATTCCTCTCACCGCCGAACATATTAAACCAATTTATTTTAGATAAGTGCGCGTTAATAACCTGGTAGTCTGCTTTGTAGAAATTATAGCTAAAATATTGTTTGTTGTAAGGCATTCTTGTTTCACATGAAAAGTTAATGCTTATATTTAATGGAGGGTGTAGTGAATCAATTTGTCTTGCTATCAGAACGAAGAAATTAAAATAATTTATTCCTCCGAGTGGGAATCGAACCTACAACCGTTCCCGTTCGTATCGTGCGTTGAGTGCGACCATAAGAAAGATTAAAAACTTATATAAATTAATTCCCAGAAGTGGGATTGAATTTACCATCATCGCGTGTACCTACAGTTAGACGAAGTCTTAATGATAAAGGAAGATTGATGACCGACCGAATGGAATACCATTGCGACAACGACGGTCTTTATGAGGACGGTGCTTATGAATGATAGCGTGGTTGTAGGTTCCAATACCATTATTTTCCTTTCCGCAGTGTGGTAACAAGATAAAGCGAGGAATGGAATTCCGCTGGTCAACAAAATTTCTAAATAATATATTCTAATTACATATATTATACAGAATCGATTTTACATTCCAATTTTATTATTTCATCGTCTCCATTTTTAAGAGTAAATAGAAAGTAGTCTTATCTACAACGCTCCGTTTTGACCGTGAAATCTAATATTACATTATAGACTAATATTACAAAGCTGAAGAGTTTCTTTGTTTGAACGCACTTGTATCAGGAACTAAGTACTGGTTCTAATAAAAGAGTATATTGTGTGTTACATAGTCCATTTATTGAAGAAGGTTTTATTACATCATTCCAATGTAAACTACTGTATTTGCCTTGAAAACGTATAATGTTTGTTAAAATACGCGGAGAACGTATGGCTTAGCTGTCAGAGTGCCTGGTCGGTTTCCAGGAGGCGCGGGTTCGAATCCCGCTACGTTAAAATTTTTATACGTTTTCTACAAAAGTATAATTCTTAACTATTTTCATTTGATCACGGGATGAAGCCACATGTAAACTATTAACGTTCTCCCCGTCGGGCACAGAACTGACCACTTCTTCATAATCTAACATTTCTTAGTACCACAAGAGAATTAAAAAATATTTAATTTAATATATTGTCAATAGATGAGAGAACTACGCCACGAAAATCTGACACCTTTCGTCGGGGTCTGCGTGGAAACTGGTGTGGCTTGCATCGTAACCGCCTATTGTTCCCGAGGTTCTTTAGCCACAGTGCTGGCAGACCGAGATCTTCATCTTGACGACATGTTTGTGGCGAGCCTGGTTGCTGATTTGCTGAGAGGACTTATATATTTGCACGACTCAGCACTAATTTCTCATGGAAATTTGACTTCGAGCAACTGCTTGGTGGATCGACGATGGGTGCTGCAGATTTCTGATTACGGTCTTCACACTTTGAAAAGTAAGTCCTGTGATTTTCTTAGTGAGTGTAGGAGGAGGGAATCTTATTTGAATCTTTTGCTACAAAATGCAGCCCGCAAACTTTAAGTTTTTCAACTTTAGTAAGTTCATCCGAATCAAGAGGCCTTCGTGGCGTACGGGCACAAGGGTGTGGCGGTAAAGCGACGACTGTGGGTTCAATTACCACTCGGACGAATGAATTGTTATCTATTCATATTTTCATTTCTTCGCTCTGATAACAAGGCCGGCGCTAAGTTCCACCACTCAACAAGAAATACCTCGAAAAATTTAACTGAAAGTGGATAACAGAGTATCTCGGTGGGCAAGACCTACTTGCACGTCAACGATTTTTATATTCAATTTTTAATCTGGCATAAAAGTTAAAATTGTAATGAATAATTTCTCATAAAAATAAAATCAACTTCACGCTGTATCCCGCACACAGCAGGGTAGGCAGAGGGAACCTATTGTTAAGACACTCCATTCCCCACTTTCTGCCGAATTCTCGAGGCACTGCGTGTTGAGTGGTAGAACTCAACGCCGCAATAATTTCTCATCTTTCCAATTAATAACAAAAAAAAAACAATTCCATCCATTCCATTATTTAATATTTATCTACATTTCAAAAAGGTCATTATGGTCCGTTTAATATTTACTTTATCGTCATCACTTTTAATGTTTGTTTTGATTCGTTTCATTTATTATTGGTTTGGTCGGTCTATGTAATACGTTTCATATTGGGGCCATTTTGTGCAACAGGACAGCCTCTGTCTGTAAACGCGACGGTTGTGGGTTCAATCTCCGGGGGATCATATTCAGCGGTATTAATTATTTTCCCCGCTGTCAAAAGTACGGAACGGATTGTCTCAGTGTTGACTCACGGTTTCTTCTTCTTATGTTGGTATACGGGAAAAAATATTCTTAAGGTTCAAAAGACGAAGACGGAACCTTCATAGGATTACTTTGCTATTCGCGATAAAATATAAAACTTAAAGAACAACAAAATGCAAATTCTCGTGATTATCTCTAAAACTGCTTGCTTGGAACTAGTGACCATCACCATTAAGCCAAAAGAAAAATATTATGTCAATATAACAACAATGAAGCCAGTTTTGGCGCAAGGGCACAAGTATATGACTGGAAACGGGACTGGTTGTGAGTTTTGATATCCACTATCGTTGAGTTCCGCTTCTCAACACGCGAGCGGCGGAAAATGGAGCAAGCGCTGTCTTAATATTAGGTTTTACTCGGCCTACCCTGCTGTGTGCGGGATACAGCTTAAAGCTCATATTTATAAAAATCCCAAAATTTTATCACAAAATTGTAGTAGTTATAACTACTCACCAATATATCTTCTAATATAATATGATTCTAGTATTAAGTGTTAGTTAGAAGTCACAAACCTTGTCTAGATCAAGTGGTATTTTAGGGAATGATGCTTACTGAATTTAGATACACTTTAAGATCATTTAAGTATGGTTAACTAACTAACTTGGTTAACTAAATTAGCAAGGCCGTCGTAGCACAGAGAAAGCCGAGTCTGAGTGTAAATGCGACGGTTGTGAGTTCAATTCTCGATCGAGTTCAAAATATTATTTTATGGTAGTGTAGTAATATCTACTTTTAGCTAAATAAATGCAAATATTATTGTAACTAGTTCAAATCCAACATGTAAAATATTAAAAAAAAAAAAGATTATAAAAATTTTCGGTTTACTTGTATCCTCTGAAGAGTTCCACTATTCAGGTCTTGACTCCATTTTCAGACCAGATCGATGACACCATATTATGGGCTGGATATAACTCTATTGCATGTTGAATTGCGGAACTCCACGATGGGAGTTTCTTCTACCAGAGTAAAGAAATGAATATAAATAAATACAATCATTCTCCAAAGTGAGAATCAAAATCACCACCAGCGCGTTCACATCAAACGCTGTGTTACGACGGCCTCAGAACAAAAGAAATTATATAAACGAAAATAATAGAGAAGAAAATAATCATAGAGAAATTCTTAGCACTCACAACAAAACATAACATAAATCAAAATCAGCTTCACGCTGTATCCCGCACACAGCAGGGTAGGCAGAGGGAACCTAGTGTTAAGATATTCCGTTCTCCACTTTCTGCCGAATTCTAGAGGCATTGCATGTGGAGTGGCAGAACTCAACGCCGCGCTTAGCCTCGACACCAGAGCGAAGAAATGGAAATAATAAATTTATAGGAATATAAATTTACAGTCGGTTTTACAGCCACATACAGCATAACATTTATTTATTTATTTATATGTACTTTACTGTATGGTGTACAAACACCACAAATAGAAAGCAAGCTAAGTCATAACTTACATCTGATAAATCTACATAACATTGGTGTGAAGCACAAAAGGCGGTCCTATTAGGCGCTAATTAGCGACTTCTTCCAGACAACCTTGAGGTTAGGAGATATAAAATTAAAAATATATAGTGGGTGGTATAAACATTCATACGTAAATAATATTTATACGTCAAAATATTGATAATATTTGATATTACCCTTCTTGGCATTTAATTTTCTACACTAATTATCGAGATAAATAGAGATAAATTATCGAGACATTCCGTGTTGAGTGTCTCAATGCAGTAGTATATTCACTTGAGTGGAAATCGAAGCGACGACCGAAAAAAAATTACTGTCTAATTCAAATTCAAGTCCGTTCTGCTGTCAAGGGCTGATCCTTAGCTAGTTTTCTAAAGGATAGGATGTAAATCTTGATAAAGACTCCAAGTTTACATAACTAAATTTATTAATTAACTCGCGCCATCTTGTAAAGCAAATATTTACAAATTGTATTATCCTTAATCATCTCTAGTGCTATTAAGATTAGCTGTCGCTATCTACTACATACGGTAGTAGTCAGTTCAAAATCCCAATTATAACAGGGTAGATAGTGGGAACCTAGCGTTAAGACAGTCCGTTCACCGTTTTCCACTTGAAAATTGGGTGAAAAGAGACACTAGGTGATGGAACTCAGCCCTGCTCTTTGTCCTATCAGAGTGTAAGAATGAAAATAAACCATTTAACGTACATTAAATTAAATTTCTTTTGAAAATTGAATTCTAGCAAACAAAAACAAAACTTAAATCAATGATATATTTTTAAAGCTTCATAAATGTTCAATTGTTATAAAGCAATTATAGTGAAATAAACATTTTAGTATATAAAATTACCTTTTACGGTTTATCTTTATATTAAATTTAAGCGATAGTTTGGAGCTTTTAATTAAAGTTTTTTAATATTTACTTCCATTGAGTATTTGAGTATTTTATTATTTTCCGGTAGCTTATTTTGCGTGGGTTGTATAAGTAATTAAGAATCGATTATATTCGACGACGGCCTCATAAAGTAATTTAAAAAAATCTATTTTTTATACTTATTGAAACCAACCAATACCAACATTTCTAAATTGTATTTTTTTTTCAAAGGCGGCTGCACAGATACTGAAGATGCGCTTCGCTTGGAAAGACGAATGCTGTGGCGGGCGCCAGAACTACTCCGAGATCCGAGCCCATCACCCCGCGGCTCTCAGAAGGGAGATGTGTATTCCTTTGGTATCATTCTGTACGAAATATTGGGCAGGAATGGACCTTGGGGCGATACTAATTTGACTAACGCTGGTATGCTTTTGGGATTTTCTTTCAGTTATATTTTGATAATTTGGTGTGTTAGCGTAGGTACGTTGCTGATTGAGTGGCGAAACACGCTGTTTTTGCTTAACCAGAGCCAGAAATTAAAAATAATAACAAAATTATTTTTAATAAATTAAAAATAACTTAAATATAATGTTCAACCGAATAGTTATCGACATACAGCGATCGCGTCACACTCGAAGTTCAAATTAAATCAAATTCATTTATATAATATGTATAATACTAAATTATACGGTTTATATTAGATATGTATAATATGTTGTTTCTGAAACAAAGCTTTATTTTGTTAGTTTCATTATCAAAAAAAGCTTCTTATTCAGTTCAGTATTGTAAATAAAAAACCTCACCTGAAAACAAAAAAAATCGGACAAGCGCGAGTCGTACCCGCCCACCGAGCGTTCCGAATACTAATTTTACACTTTGTAAAATCGTTATTGCCTTTCATGAAAAAGGCAATAACGATTTTTCAAAGTTTTTCTAAATTTTAAAACTCTCCAAGTGCTCAAATTTTAGTTAACAATAACGTATTACCTGAACTACTGAAGAACTTGATATACAAAGAAACCTCTAATCATAGACCGAGACGAAGCTCATGCAAAAGAGAGTTAGTTCTAGTTAAAATATTCGAAACGATCTTATTTGAACTATCTTTGTATAAAAGTGATTAAAATCATTTAAGAATGTAAAAAAATAAAGGAGTTTGTTTGACAAAATAGCTGTAAAATAACTTCTATTGAATTGGTTGAAGTTTTAATTTTCAATGAGAACAAAAAATCACAAAAGTAATTCCGATGAGCAAATATATAATAATGTAAGCTACGAGCCGGCCCAGCTGCGAGTGAGTCGCTAGTTTAAAAGCTTCCTTTGACAATGCGAGTACCAGTTCGGTAATCGGTATTCCATTGTGAACGAAAATTCGCTAAATTGTAGCCACCATCTTGTTATACAGGCTGCAAAACCGCGTCCGAACCGTCTCCTCTACATTTAAACCAATAGAAATTCACGTCTCTAATTTCGTTATACAGTATTAAAGCAGGGCTAACGCGGGTTTAGTTATTAGATGACGTATTAAAAAGGTAACCGATCATGATTCAACCTAGAACAGAGGTCCAGGAGAGGCGAAGCGAAGCTAAGAAGTCAGTTTACCATTTCGTCTACGCAAAGTAGGTACTTGTAACTGCAAAACATAAATTAATAAAGCTTCTGGTTTTCACTATTTCTTATAGACTTATTATTCTAATGCAATCAATAGCTTTCTCTTAGGCTTTAGGCACATCTATTAAAAGAGATAATTTATCGCAGAAATATTCGCGTATTTTTGTATTGCCGAACTTGCATTTCTTTGAGAAGCCGATCATAACTGTGCCCGTTAGGAAGCAACCTTTTTTCTTAACTTTAGTTACCGATCCCAGCCATTTTCGTCAAACTGCGGAATTTCATTTAAATATGAACTAGTTAGAAATGTTATTAAAAGTTAATAATCTTAGTTTATTGATTAATATATTTGAATTGTCATTTTAAATTTATTCAAAATGGATCATCAACATCTCAAAAAAAAATCTAATTATCCAAATTAGGTAAGTAAATAATACTAAATAATAATAATATTCATTTAAGATCACATTGTCTACGAGTACTACTACTTACTACGCCTGACATCCCGCAGCCACACATTAGTCGCGAGCAGGCTTATTTAATTTAATCAACATTACATTACTTAAATCTTTACTTTGGCATACATAGCCCTATCTAAAATAGTTTCGGCATACAAAGCCTTCTCCGTTCATTTAAATCTCTTTTACGGCATACTTAACCGTGTATCAATTCATCAATTAAATCTGCGGCAATAATTTTTCTACAGCTTACTTAACCATATTGTCTACGGCTTACTTTACCATTTCATCTGCGGCTTACTTAACCGTTTCATCGAAGGCTTCCTTAACTGTCTCATCTGTCGCTTACTTATTTCATATACGGCTTACCTAAACGTTTCATCTGCGGTTTACTTAACCGTTTCATCTGGGGCTTACTAATTTTATTTATACCAACATGAACATACCATTAAGCTCATACTGTATGTAATTAATTCCAATACAATAATTATTCTAGAGGGCATCTCTCTCTCTCTCTCTCTCTCTCTCTCTCTTTCCATTTAAGTCTAAAGTACATCTCGACCACATGACCACATGAAGCTTTATTTTCGTAGTGTCATCTGGTTGGTAGTACTTCGATTAACTTATTTTCAAAAATATCTTTTAATTAAACAAAGATGCTGATTCGGTCGACGGCGTTTCTTGCCACTAAGTTCCCTCTCCCTGTTCGTTAGTATGCTTTGTTTAATATCTACCTACGAGTAAATATATTATATTTAACCCTAGATAAATAACCTACGTCAAATCGACGTAATTGATTATGAAAAATCTACTAAAAAAATCATTAAACGGGCCGACCCTGCCAACTCAGTTGACTAACGACACGTGCAAGATAACTCTTTCTTAGTTACTTTCTTAGTGCACCACTTTCGTCAGTATTTTTAATAGTACCTACGTTAACATATGGTTATCTTTAGAGTAAGTTTTTCAACTTTTGTAAAAATATATTATTGTCAATAAGTTTGATTTCCACGATTATTAAATATTTTAAATGAAACTATTTTAACCAGGTATTTGGTATACATTTTTGGAAACCCGACGTTTCAAACACTTTACAGTAGTCCGTGGTAGTCCGTCTACCCGTGATCACGGACTACTGCAAATATACGCGATTAATTTGGTTAAAATAGTTTCATTTAAAATGTGTATTATTGCCACTTTTTTGCTTCGCCAAGTATGTCAAGTTTTAGTAGTTTGTCACGTAAGAGAAAAGATCATCGTTGGGTGACCGCTATATTTAGTTTTTTTATATTATAAAGGACATAAAAAATGATTTTGAAAGAGAGATTCCTAAATGTTAAAGTTGTATAAAGCAAGAAGTAACCGGTTCTGTTATTTATTTATTTCTTGAAAGAAATAATTAGTAATAAGATATATGATACATTCATAAACCTATTATCTATATACATAATCTAAAATATGCTGACTCAAATATACGCACGTCGAGGTGACGTATCTTTAATATACAGTGAAATATGGTTATCTAATCTATCTAGGGTTAATCTGTATCTTGTAATTAGAATTTCGGACTATGATTTTCGATATATGAAATGACCTATGCGTTTCTGCAATACTCTACGGACATCAAAAGGAGATTACTATTTGTACTATAACTATTTACTTAAATTGATGTTTGTATTTAATTTAAGGTTATGCGGTACTAATATTACAAAATTGTGTCTTTAGTGGCTGATCGACAATTCATATATGAATCTACTCAACTTAGACTAGGTAGGTTAAAGCCATGGAGGCGCAGAGGCACAAGGGTGTGTCTGTAAGACGACGGTTACGGGTTCAATCCCCACTCGAGGGAATGAATTATTATTGCTTAGTATTTTCATTTCTTCGCTCTGGCACCAAGGCAAAAAACCCGACGTTGAATTTCGCCACTCAACACGGAGGGCTTTAAAAAAATCGACGAAAAGTGGAGGACTGATTGTCTTAAAAAAGAGATTCCATCTGCCTATCCTGTTATGTCCGAGATACAACGTGAAGCCACAAAAGTTAGGCTATGGGGTACATGAAAAGATTAATTTCCGAAATACTTAAATGAACGACTTAAGTTTAATGCTAACCAAATTGTTTCGAACCCAACTGCTGCTGAAATTGACGGAAAGTGGAGAGTAAAACTGAAAGAACGGAGTGTTCACTTATTTTTTTCTGCCCACCTTGCTATACGAAAAACGAAAGTTTTTTACTAATTATTTTTTAAACTATTTTTAGTTTCAGTATAATTTCACCAATTATTTAAAAAGCAACAAGAACTTAGATTCAAACTCTTCTTTCTCCGTTCTTACAAATATATTTATATTTCAGAAATCATCGGCCGAGTACGTCAGCCGATTGGCGGTGTTCTATTCCGACCGCCACTCAGCGGGCTAGTAGCGCGACCTTCAGTGCTCGCCGTGTTGAAGTCATGCTGGAGTGAGAGACCAGACAGGCGGCCGGATGTACGCCTTATCAGGATACGTCTTAAGGATATGCATGCCGGGATGTAAGTTTTCAATAAATATATGTTTTTTTATGAAAAAAACAAGGAAAACAAGCGTACAGGTCATCTCATGATAAGTGATCACCGCCGTCCACGACACCGTCTAACATCAGAGAAGCTACGATGCGTTGTCGGCCTTAAGGTGGAGATAGACGCGCTCTTTAAAGGTATCCATGTCGTATCTAACTGGAAACACGTCCGCAGGTCACAATTGCAGTTCGATAAATATACGGGATAAATAGAAAAGGCATATATGCGTAGCGTTGAGTTCCGCCACTTAAAACGCCAAATGAAATAAAATATATAAATTGTACATATTACAAATATATACTTGTTGATATTTATATAAGATATTTATGTAAACCCGATTACTGTAGATTCGATTTTCACTGAGGGAATGATTCATTTTATTTTCTTCGCTCTTGTTGCAAGACAAAGCACGGCGTTGATTTCCGCAACACACAATGTCTCGAAATTAGAAATTAAACGGAAAGTAGGGAGCCGGTTTCCTCTGCCTACCCTACTGTGTGCGGGATATAACATAAGCAAAATTGTATTATTATCAGAGAAATCTCTCTCTCATACTCCCTTCACTACCTAACATACATGGTAAATTTCAATTTTCTAAATTAGTTTCGTCTGTGCATTGTCTGTCCATCATCAGTAACATGATAATTTACATAATTTTGAAGAAATAATAAAAAAGAAATAATAAATAAATAAATCAGCTTCACGCTGTACCCCGTACACAGCAGGGTGGGCAGAGGGAACCTGGTGTTAAGGCACTCCGTTCAGAGTGGCAGAACTCAACGCCGCGCTTAACCTCGACACCAGAGCGAAGAAATGGAAATATAAATTTAAGTATAGAAATAATAAAAAAAGTACAACAGTTTAAATATATATATCCATACCTATACTGTTTGAATGAAAATTGTGTCAAATAATTGCAAGAATGTTCGATGCGGTTCCCCATTGTAGCACTAACGAGTTTGGTCGGGGATTGAGAAATCTCTTTTGTCACCGGTAATTGTTACAAAATACATTTGTGAAATACGTTTAATATTGTAATAAAAAATATTAAATATTGAGAACAGTTGTGGCGCAGCGGCACAAAGTGTGACTGTAAAACCGACTGGTTGTGGGTTCGATCCCCACTCAAGGAGATGAAATATTTACTTAAATTTATATTTCCATTTCTTCGTTCTGGTGTCGAGGCAAAGCGCGGCGTTAAGCGTTCTGCTATTTAACACGGAATGCCACTTAACACGGAATTCGGCAGAAAGTGGGTAACGGAGTGTCTTACACTAGGTTCCCTCTGCCTACCCTGCTGTGTGCGGGATACAGCGTGAAGCCGATTTTTTCTATTTTTTATTAAAATATTAAACAAATTAACATAAAATATGGAAAATGTAGAGCAGCTGAGTGTAAACACGTTATCAGTTTTTTATTGATTTTATCATATATACTCGTATATACAGGAAAACCAACATTTTCGACAACATGCTGTCCATGATGGAAAAATACGCGTCGAACCTGGAAGGGCTGGTGACTGCTCGAACGGAACAGCTCCTGCAAGAGAAACGACGAACAGACGATCTTCTAAATAGAATGCTGCCCAGGTAAGAGAATCTAATATTGTATAACAGCTCTTACTTTTTTTTTAATACCAGCTTCACGCTGTATCCCGCACACAGCAGCAGGGTCGGCAGAGGGAACCTAGTGTTTAGACAATCCGTTCCCCACTTTCTGCCGAATTCTGGAGACATTGCGTGTTGAGTGGCAGAGCTCAACGCCGCCCTTAGCCTCGGCACCAGAGCGAAGAAATGGAAATATAAATTTAAGTAAATATTTCATTTCCTCGAGTGGGGATAGAATCCGCAACCAGTCGGTTTTACAGTCACACTTCGTACCGCTGCGCCACGACTGGCCTCAATTATTAATACCGTTATTTTAATATCATAATTCCTTCTGATTGCCCCTTAAAATGCCGATTTAAATTTTAGGCCATTGAAGCGTAGTGGCAGCGTTTCACTGGCATGACGGTTGTTAGTTCGATTCCTATTCGGGATAAATAAATTATTTTCATTTATTCACCCTGGTAACAAGGCAAAGCGTAGCTTTTAAGCATCGCCACTTAAAATGAAATATCGGAACGGCGTGTATTAGTACTAGATTTTATCAGTGGGATAGTAGATATCCCTAGGTGATAAAATTTTTTTCTTTAATTTTCTAATGATCTCAATATTTTTTTGCTTTTTTTTTTTAATTAATTTTGGCTTAAGTTTATGCATAAATATGTATACGTATTAAGTAATTTTGAAGTCAAGTGTATTATTTTTATAAAATCATTAATTTTATATATTTTTTTAGTTCAAAATTATTGTTAGAAAGATAAACCTTTAAGAATAGGTATTATTATAATCAGCTTATTCTTCCCCACTGCTGAATGTAGGCCTCAATAAACAACAATGTTATTCTAACAGAAAGATTATTGAGATTAGTAAATAATTAATCGTGCCGTTCAAGCGGTTGAACGCTGCGAGCGGGGGTCCCCTCGCTGGTAAATAAATAAATTATTTATACTAATATAATAAAGCGAAACAGTTTGGTTGTTTGTTTGTTTCAGCGCTAAGATCTCTGGATCTACTGGTCCGATTTACGTTCTTCTTTGGTCTTGGTCGATTTTTTACACGTAGGATCGATTCTTAGTACACGAAGGGTTCCGTACTATTATCTAATAAAACACGGCAAAAACATGTTTGTTATCTCGGCGCCACTAAGTATTTATATCATTTTGTTTGTTAGTATTTGTTGTCATAGTCGCAACAGAAATACATCATATATGAAAATTTCAACTGTCTTACTATCACTGTATTGATATAACTTTTTATTTATGAACAAACACAATACAATAGTATAAACTATATTTAAATTTGTTTAGCAGTTTCTTAAATCAGCACGAAGAAACGTACCGACAAACTAAAAAACAGAGAAACCTACAAACAGACAAACATTTTAAGGATCCTTGTTTTAGTTTCTATTATATTGTTAAATACCTTTAATATTTTTTTTTCTTATAAATCTTCAATGTACAGAAACCGATCAGTTACGAATTTATTATTATAATACAGGATAGGATAGTTAGTAAGATTAGTAGGATAATATATATCATTTCATTGTTCCTTTTTCGTCCTTTTTGGAGACATAATCCGCAAAGTACCCAAACCAAATATCTAATCATAATCTATAACATTAATGAGAAACAAAGAGCTTATATAAACATTAAATTAAAATTAAATCAACTTCATGCTGTATCTCTCATACAGCAGGGTAGGCACAGGGAACCTAGTGTTAAGACACTCTATTCCCCGCTTCCATGGACACTTCTTCCTAAATAGAGTACTCATTCTAAAATTTTGTGATACTAATGGATTGCGTGTATCTGCATACAACGTCGGTGACAACTTGTGAAACAACTGTAGCTATATCAAAGGGCTTTTAGTAAAAGCTCTTGTCTGTTCCAAGATTGTATCGCAATTTATTCAGTACTAGCGGCCTGCTCGCGGCTTTGCCCGCTTGAATTACATGATTATTCATTTAAGAAATATATATATTACAAACATCTTTAATTATTAATTAATTGATTTGGATAAGTACTTACGATATTATTTATAAATTAACTTATATTAGCTCCTGTACAGTTTTTAAATTAGTAACATTATTAGTTAAATATATAATTGGTATACAGAATATACATAGAAAGCACGTTTTTAGGCATTTTTATATAATCTATAAAATAATCAACATTTTCGGGCAAGTTCAAGTCGTACTCATGCCCCGAGAGTTTTCGTACCAGTTTCATGAATGGAGATACACCAAAAGAATAACTAATTAAGTTGTCATTTTGTATCAATTT
>JAATLQ010018962.1:1263-14713 GCA_013421005.1 Heliconius erato x Heliconius himera
GCTCTTCCGATCTTGGTAAGAGAGATAGAGGGAGACCTCGGTTGACCTTCGAAAACACAGTATCAAAGATACTGGAGGAAAGTCATATAAAAAGCATGAGGACTCCCCGGAGGGCATGTATGAAGAGGTTGATAACTGTGGACAAGGCGAAAGAGGTATGTTGAGACTACGGTCTCGCTACGGCGTTTGGCGTTCCGTTCTGACTACCTCGCTAGGGATAAAGCGTGAAGCTAAGTTAAGTTATAAGTTATAACATTAGATTTTGGTAAAAAATATTGCAAAAATTTAAAACGGAGATTACGCGCTTTTTGACTAGCAAAGTCATTAATCACATTTTCAAAATCAATAGTATCGACTAGTTCATGTTCAATTGACATGATAGCGAGATTGTATTTTTCATTTTCATTCTCTTATTTTTCTTTTACATTCCTTGATTCTTGATTGAAAAAAAATTAGAGGAATTGATCGTAGACTTTGTTGCCCCTTTCCATTTGTTGCCCGGTGCGACCGCACCGCTCGCACCCCCCCAGCTACGCCACTGTCATGCTGTATCCCGCATATAGCAGGATAGACAGAGGAAACTTAGTGTTAAGATAATCCGTTCCTATTAGGATAATTCCGTTCTCCATTTTCCACCGAATTCTGAAGGCATTGTTTGTTGAGTGGCGGAACTCAACACCGTGCTTTGCCTTGACGCCAGAGCGAAGAAAATCAAAATATTAAATATTTTATTTTTTCGTGTGAAAAGATATTGCGCCATAATAGATTTTAAATAGAATAGCTTTATTTTCCGACACCAAGCTTAATCGTGCATATAGCACACATTGTGTAGCAGGTACACACACAGAGCTTAGTGTTAAGTTACTCTGTTCTCCGTTTTCGTATCATTACTATAAAGAGAAATGTAAATAATTCGTTCAACTGAGTAAGAATCAAACCTATAGCCATCGTATTTTCATCTAGTGTCCCATTGCACAACGGTAGCTTTAATTTAATATTAATCAGTGAGAGTCCAAAATGCTTGGATTATGAGAGTTAAAAATTGTGTGAGAATATTTTATGCGTACCATAATTGCTCTTGCGGTAAAATTGAAAAATGTTAATATGTAAATGCGATAATCATGAATTTTATTTAAAACCGATATCTCGGAGTTGGAATTATTAATTCAATGTTAAAATTATTTATTAAAAATATCTATAGTTTTCTTATAAATATTTTTCGACAAGCAAAAGCTAAGGTTGGTCTTTGCCACTTAACAGGCGATATCTTCAAATGGGCAGAAAGAAGGCAAAACACGGCGTCGAGTTCCGCCATTCAACACGCAGAATCCCTTCGAAGTTCGCCGGAAAGTAGGGAATGGAAGTGTCTTAATGGTAATTGAGTGCTTGAACACTAGGTTCCCAGGTTCTTTCTGCTTATCCTGCTATATGCGAAATATAGCGTGTAGCTAAAAATTACTTTTAAGAAAATAAAAATGTGAAGAAAATACAAAATTTACTTAACACATACGTAATTGGATTTAGTTATATAAGGATTTTATAATTTTGAGGTCGATGCTAAGTAAAACGAACAGGCTTAATAATTGGACATTGCAGTAAGTTTGATATTATAGCACTAGCTTAACACCAACTCCAAAATTATATAAAAATCTTTATAGTTTAGAAATACGCTATTTTTGCGATATAAATGGCCATATCTTTAATTTTAAGTAAATCTAGAAATACGTTTTTTTAGGAAATCGAGGGGATCTAAGTATATGGTGAGAATATCAACTCGATATCTCCAAGCGTTTATGACATAAAGGCTCTTGACAGACAGAGTAATCCTAAAAGGGTTCCTTTTTTCTTAAAAAGTACGGAGCCCTAAAAATCAAACTATTAAATATTGAATAAATCAAAACAAAAATCTAAATTTAGTCAGCAATTCTCTAGTTTACTACTACTATATTGAAACAACTACGTATTTCAGCAACATTCTGTTTTCATTTTCGTAATGGATTTAATGTATGGAACAGTCAATAGGACAGCGAAGTGTTCATTACGTTATGAGCTTGCTGTTTTCAGAGCCATTTTGCTCTCCTATTAATTAATTGTGGAGAAATAAGTTGCTTTTACACAAACAGATCTAATTATTAGTTACTAGCTGTCCGCACACGGCTTCGCCCGCTCGAACTACATGATTATTAATTTAATAAAATTATTGATTATTAAAAAATTAAAAATTAAATCAGCTTCACGCTGTATCCCGCACACAGCAGGGTAGGCAGAGGGAACCTAGTGTTAAGACACTCCGTTCCCCACTTTCTGCCGAGTTCTGAAGGCATTGCGTGTTTAGTGGCAGAACTCAACGCCGCGTTTAACCTCGACACCAGAGCGAAGAAAATGGAAATATAAATTTAAGTAAATATTTCATCTCCTCGAGTGGGGATCGAACCCACAACCAGTCGGTTTTACAGTCACACCTCGTGCCACTGCGCCACGACTGGCCTCTATTCTCTGATTCTGATCTGATCTGATTATTAATTTAATTAATATTAAATATAAAGGTTTTTTTTTGCTTACTAAATTTATTTTCTTTATTATAACTAAACTATCACAATTATATACTGGCATACAAGATATTTATAAGACCTACATCAAATCTTCATGTTCTTCTTACTAAAAACTACAACTACATTGGCACTTGTTTGTTGTTAATTATCTTGGCGTTTCATACTTGTTCGGTTCTTACTAGAACTATATAGTTTTAGCTCTAGCTCAGTTAACTCAAGATTATAAGAAATAATAAGTAGATCCATGAAGTCAATTATATTTTTAAATTGTAATTAAAAAAATTAAGGCCATTGTGGTGCATGGGCACAAGCGAGTGACTGTAAATACGACGGTTGTGAGTACGATTCCCTCTCGAGGGAATAATTTTTTTTTTCATTTCTGCGAGAACGAAGATATGAAAAAATTACCGCACGGCGTTTAGTTACGTCACGTAGCACGTAATGCCTCAAAAAATCGGCAGAAAGTGGGGAACAAAAACAATGGTTGTGAGTTCAATTCACACTTTGGTAAGGCTAAATGTGGCATTGAAATCCGCCACTCAACACCCGATTTTGAATTCGTGAGAAAATTGCCAACGTAGTAGTTTTAATGATGTCTCTGTCTACCCTCTTGTATGCTGGACATAGAATAAAATCTAAAAGAAAATCTAAAGTGCCGATCCTGATCTTAAGATCCCATTTGCAACAATCACTATTCCAGTCTTTAAGTTATATTTAACTAGACGAAAAAGACAAACATGTATTAAAAAGTTTCGTATAATAACATAAACAAATTTTGTTAACCTTTGTTTTGTTTCTATTCTCCCCTTATGATTTATGATTTCTAAATTTAGCATAAAACAAAAATTATACTTCTACCAAATGTTCGGAATAACTTTAGTATTTTTATACCAAACAAAATAATATTATTAAGTACGCCAGTGGAAGAATAAGAATTTTCTTGGAAAAAATGAGCACATCCCGCTCGGGCGGAACGATGAAGCCATAAATCTGATTCCAAATTCCCGTGAAGCTCTTGGGAGACCTAAACAAAGTAAAAACTAAACGCGCGCTTGTCGAATTTAAAGTCTCGCAAAACTGCCATAATTATTTTTTAAAAATGAAAATATATTTTACATTTTAATATATTAAAGGAGAATGTCGGATTAACTTTTAAGCTCTCATTTTGTTTGTGTACATATTTTGAACACTTTATTCTTTATATATGCTGATTCATTATTATTTCCAGCAGCAGCTAATAAAAACGTATAGTTTCATAATATAACAATATTAGGAACATAATTTTATAAATTCCAATTATAACTTTTAACGCCAGTCGTGACGCAGAAGCACAATGTGTCACTGTAAACACAACTGGTTGTGGCTTCGATCCCCATTCGAGGAAATAAAATATTTATTTAAATGTATCAACCACTCAACAGGCAATGCCTCCAGAATTCGACGGTAAATGGGAACGGAGTGTCTTAATATTAGGTTCCCTCTTCCTGCCCTGCTGTGTGTGGGACACAGCGTAGAGCAGATTTTTAATTATATTAAGTTTACCATACTAAGGCCCGTATATATAAGCCGCTCTCAAATCTGAGCTCGATCTTGAGATGTTGTTTTCATTCATAAATTGAGGGCGATTTATGAATACAGGCAAAAATTATATAAGAAAACGTTCAGAATTACTATAAAACAAAATAGATTTTCATTTTTGTGACTGACGACGAGTATTTTTGGCCGTGATTTTAACAAATTTAATAAGGAAGAGTGCAAGGATATAGTTATAAATTATAATATGAGGAAGCCTGCGGTATGGCAGCTAATCTAAAATGGCATGATATTTGCAAGCAGAATTCGTAGTTTTAAATATTTCATATGTTTCAAGCAAGAAATATTAGTAAATTTACATTATCAATGAAAATTTATTTTTGACTTCACTGCGGTATTAACAAATCCAAAATGTTTCTGTTCTATTTTTATTTCTCCAAAAATTAAAAAAATATATATTTACAGTTTTTTGGATTTGACTTTTTAAAAAAAGCACCTTAGATAAGAACTGCCATTCTTTTACCGAAATTTAAATCTGCGGTTTCTGGTTCGTAATATTCACACATGATGATCGAATAAATCCACGAAAGTAAATGCAATGTTTGTCTATTACACGTACATAAAAAAAATTAATCAAAATTAAATCAGCTTCACCCTGAATCAAACAGCACAATTTTTTTTTTATAAAAATATAATAAATAATAACTTAATAAATATTTTCTTTACGACTTCAATTTATAATCATAGCACGCAGTACAAGCTATACTGGCCAGACACCTAAATTGCGGTATGGCGGCTTCAATTTAATAAAATATTAAATGTTGCCATAGCTCCTATAATTTCTACCTTGTTAAAATTCAAACTTGAAATATGTAATAACGAAAGCAAGCTAACGACTCTACGTTTATACGGTATTTTTTTTAAAGAAACCTCAGCAAAAGTATCCTTCGTTACCGCGCTTTGCTGCGAACGCTTAAAGGATTAACCTGCAATTTTTTATGCAGATTTTTTAATACTCCAGATTTCAGTGATATTACGTGAGTCGTGAACTTATAAATATTTAAAAGTTTTAAAATGAAAGGTTAAGTAATTATTTTGTAATATTCGCAAGTTTTTTTTTACCAATTTAAGTAAGCATTTGAGATATATATATTTAATTTAGAATGTGATAAAATAATTACCATTTTGACAACTTGGAATTAACTAGGATTTAAGTAATTTTAGAGGTATATTTCTAAAAGTAGTTAAATATCTCAAGATCTATCTTTATCTAATTACAAATATTTGATATGATTTTCTTTATTTAGAAAAATGCATTCAAAATTTGCAATATGAAATATGAAAGCCAGATTGTGTACATAAATTATAATAAGAATACTGTGATGACTTTAAACAAATTGTGTTGTTTTTTGTTTATTTATTGTGTTGTTTTTTGTTTATTTATTGCTTAAATTGTTGATAAAAAAACTTTATGAAGTAGAAAGATGTATTTTTAGGGTTCCGTACCTTTTAAGGAAAAAAGGTTCACTTTGTTGCCCTTCCGTCTGTATGTCTGTCTGTCTGTCTGATCCAATCCAAATCAAATCCTGAAATTAATAGCCTTAAAACGACATAGAATTTGCCGCGTTGTATGGAGATCACACGACATAGATGGTTCAGTAGAAAAGAAATGTTGTTATGCAATAAGAGAATGTCAAGCAGAGATCGAGTTATATGAGAATATATGGGCTATTAATAAGTTGTATTTTACAAATATGCTAGTTTCTAATTTTATATTTACGTAAATAAATAAATTTTTAACAAAAAAAAATAAAAAAAGATTTTATAATTTTGAAGTCGGTACCAAGTAAAACAAACACGCTTAGTAATTCGATATTGTAGCAAGGTTGTTGTAGCATTAGCTTGACATCGACTTCAAAATTATAAAATCTTTTTTTAATTATTTTTGTTTAACAAAATCAAAGTACGCTTCACTATATGTAAAATTATTTTTAACTTTTTAATTCGTCGTTTGAAGTCGGTTTTTTTTTGTTAAAAATCATTTATTGCCGCCACATGCTTTGCGGGTGGAGGTGAGCGAAGCTATGTTGCGCAAAATTTTGCAAAATTTTCTGTTTTGTCCGCACACGCTGGGTTAGGTTAGTCAAAGTAAGCTGTGGACAGCTGAACAATATGGGACACATTTTGACCATTTACTCAAAAATTACTATTACAATTACCACCTAACCTACTTCGCTGCTATCGTGTCATGCACAACGTTCCTGCAAAATTTAGAGATGTAAGTGTAACGGTCTAGGACAGTGGTTCCCAACCAGTGGTCCGCAGAAGCCTAAATATGGTCCGCGAACGATTTTAACTTTATGACTGGGAATAGTGAGGCGAAGTTTCTGTTTGATTATCACAGTTAATTTTTATTATACTTACATGCATAATGGTCCCTGCTACCAAGAATGATATATGAGTGGTCCTTGATTAAGAAAAGGTTGGGAACCCCTGGTCTAGGAGGAGTAGCATTTTTAACAGTAAGTTTCGTTTCGCTCAGCTCAATTTTTTGCAGTCAGTTGAAAATGTGAACATCAACATGAGGAATCTCACTTCTGACAATTTTAAACAATGTTTTTCCTTGTAACAATTACTGTACAATTATATTATTTACCAAAAAAAAAAATTGTTCAATTTCAACGGGATCCCATAATCAGAATCTAACCAAACTTTCACCAAACTATCCTTGAAGTGTATACTTTCAAATAAAAAAATAATCATCAGAATCGGTTGGCGTGATATTGAGATATTCATCAATTTGTCACGCACATGCCTAATGCAAATTTAAGATTTATATGATTTTCTCATAGATACTATTGTCAGAAAGGAATTTAAAAAATGGGACCACACGGGAAGCACTAGCTTTCAATAAAAAAAAAACGTCAAAATCGGTTTACAAAGTCAAAAGTTCTGAGGTAACAAACATAAAAAACAGGCGAACCTCCTTTTCTTACGGAAATTAGTAAAAATATTAAATAATTAATTTCCTCGAGTGGGGATCGAACCCACAACCAGTCGCACTTTGTGCCGTTGTCGCACGGTTGACACAGATCTCCTCGCGATATAAATCTTAAGATTAATAGACATAGCAAACCGATTATATAAATATAATGTATCACTTTGACCGACCAATAGAATCATCCACTAATACTAATGGATTCATTAATATGGCAAATTAATTACTTTGTATTGTGACATTAATTAATAAGTTAGCCATGACGTGCTTAGGAAGCCTGTGGTTAATTTGAGTGAAGAGCTTATTGTTCTATTGTTATATTCTCCTTATCAGAGAATCGATCTTCTTATATATCTCTCTTATTATATGTATTCTTCTCTCATATCTCATATCTCTCTCCTCTTATATATATTCTTCTCCATGTATGATACAATTTGGCAGCCAAAGTATATTATATGGCACTAATATATCTATTAATATTTGACTCCTTTGTGGTTTTGTACGATCAATACTGATGCAATTCAATATTCTGATAATTATTTAAATATGAAATGGAATATTATAGTCTAAGGTGCAGTTGTAAATTGCGTTGTAGTATCAAATAATCTTACCAATAGATTTGGCACGTACGGTGATTTCGTTGAATGCTTATATTTTTTTTGAATACAAATGCGATGGTTTTAGATTCGTTTCCCACTCGGAAAGGTGATAACGGAGTGTCTTGACACTAAATTCTGCTTACTCTCATGCTATGCAGGAAAAACCCCTTAGCTGCTCTTTCGTGCTTTCAGAAATTTTTGCTCCATCATCAGACCCTGGTTACCATAAAGTATCAAAGTACTCGTCAAGACAAATCAAACGAGCTCAAACTCGATGGGGCTGCGTCATCTTATTATGTAGTTCCTATGGCCACCTTCCAGCTGCATCATCAGATCAGCTTTATGTCATAATAATATCGCATTGTCATCCAATTTATACATGCATGCAAAGTTTCAGCTCAATCGGAAACCGAGAAGTTCAATATATCAAATTTAATCAAATTTAACTTGCAAGTAAAGAAAGCTTATAATAAAAATAACATAACTTTTATAAAAAATATTATATCTATATGATAAAATCGTTATCGTCCACTGCATATATCGTGGTAATCCCTAAATATTTATTACACGTGCACAATACATCGCTTGCTAAAATATAAAACCTATAATAATAATCTCTATACATTTAGCTTTTGGAATGCATACTAAAAAGCATGATATGGAATTATTTAGATACAGCAGCCATAAATTGTTATTTATTGAACATTTAAATATGTTATCGGAAATATGTGCCTGTTTTACTAAAATATATCGAATTATTAAATCGGAATTATCTGTATCAAAGGTGATTAAGCTTTGATTTTAAATATTTGATATGGAACTTGCATTATTGCGTAGTACTTTATTGCATAAGCATGCTGGTTAACATTTAATGTGGACGATATGGTAATCCTTTTCAAATTTCTACTTTTAGGGCCCCGTACTTTTAAGGAGAAAAGGAACTTTTAGTCTGTCTGTCTGTCAATTCCCTTTGTCTCGGGAACGCTTGTAGATATCGAGTTGAAATTAAAACCATACACTCAGATCTACGGAAACGTGATTACCTAATAAAAACATTTCTATATTTACTTAAGATGTGGCCATTTATATCGCAAAAACAACAACATTTTCGATACTAAAATAATAATAAAGGATAAAGGGAATCAAAATTCATAGGGTACTTCCGGTTGACCTAGAATTATGAAATTTTGCAGCTAATATCTACAGTAAGTCTTAAAAAATAATAAATAGCCTTAAAAGAGGGCAAAATATAGTATTAAACCCGTTAGTTCAAGTGAAGTAATTGATCCTGTAATTTTATTTAATAAAAAAATCTAAATCATCTTCACGGTGTATCCCGCACACAGCAGGGTATGCAGAACAGCAGTATGGGAACCTAGTGTTGACACACTCCGCTTTCCCCTTTCTACCACATTCTGGAGGTATTGCGTGTTGAGTAGCGGGACTCAATGCCGTGCTTTGATTCGACACCAAAGCGCGTTTACAGTCACAATTGACTGCAACACAAGCCATGACTGGCCATTAATATAATTTTAACTTTAACTAATATCTAGCTGTCGTGGCTCAGCGGTGCAAGGGTGTGAATGAACACGACGGTTATGAATTCGATCCCCACTGGAGGAAATGAATTATTATTTATTAATATTTTAATTTCTTTACTTTGGCACCAAGATAATAGCCCGGTGTTTATATTTGTGTTATATTCTGCGTTGAGTTCCGCAACTCAACGACGCTTACCTATAAAGTTTTGATCATTTATTTGGAGATTATACGCCAAAGTCATGTCAATTGTCATGGCACCGAAATCATCTCGAAAAGTCCAATTACCTATAATCCGGTGATCTACCCGTCTAGACGAGTTTATATTTCAGTTCTTCTTAACTTCTCAAAGCTTAATTAATATTATATACTTAGTAATAAGCTGACCTATCAAAGTTTCAGCCCAAATGGAGTTAAGTAAATAGTGGTTTATTTTAGTATAGATTTTTCGTTGATTCTGTCTGTATTTTAGATATCTTGTTTCATTATCGAATAATGCTTATTAGGTAGATACTTGTTTTTAGACAAATAAGGTAAACGCGTTTATCTGTGGGTTCGATTCCGATTAATAGTATTGAAACTGCCTTATTGGGAATGGACTATGTTAAAATTTCCTCCCTCCCTGTGAAGTAAAAAAAAATGTTTCGTGTAGAAAGTGTAAGCACTACGTGGATTTTTATTATATTATATTTAGGTTATTATAAATTTTAAAAAAATGCTTCACGCTGTATCCCGCACACAGAGAGAAAGGACCTCGAGAGGGAACCTTGTGTTAAGACACTCCATTCCCCACTTTCCGCCGAGTTCTGGAGGCATTGCGTGTTGAGTGGCGCAACTCAACGCCGCGCTTTGCCTCGACACCAGAGTGAAAAATGAATATATAAATGAAACCATAGTTTTTATCTACTCTATAAAAGCCTAATACAATTACTTTGTCCCCCAAAAATGAAAAAATGTTTTTTTTTTTTCAAACAAAATAAATAATAAAATTATAGTTGTAAAATTGAGGCCGGTCGTGGCGCAGCGGCACAAGGTGTGACTGCAAAACTGACTGGTTGTGGGTTCGATCCCCACTCGAGGAGATGGAATATTTACGTAAATTTATATTTCCATTTCTTCGGTATGGTGTCGAGGTTAAGCGCGGCGTTGAGTTCTGCCACTCAACACGCAATGTCTCCAGAATTCGGCAGAAAGTGGGGAACGGAGTGTCTTAACACTAGGTTCCCTCTGCCTACCCTGCTGTGTGCGGGATAACAGCGTGAAGCTAATTTCATTTCATTTTTTAGTTGTAAAATAGAACGCCATTTGTCAAGAGTCACGCACGCCGTCATAAACTTATTAACTGTTGAGGTATCCTGATTAATTTCTTTAGGTATGGATTTAAAATATTTTATCCTATATACTGTTCCCGTAAAAGAAGCGCTGACGCTTCCACCTTTATAATGAACTCGGGTCATGAATAATTCAATAAATCAGAACTCACAACCAACGCGTTACAGTCACACACAAACCTTGTGCCACTACGCCACGACAACTTCAAATATAAAATAGCTTGCAGCTTCAAATATAAACAAAAATAATAAAACGTGGATGCAGTTAGAAACAGAAATGGACATACTAAATGCTACCTAAACTACGCTTAAAAGTTTTATTCAACGAAAACATTTATACGACATACGGTAATGCTTCTGTAATTTTATAGTTGTGGGTGTGTATAAAATATTTTTTTTTAAGTTTTTAAAAATATTATATTATGTTACTTCGAAACACACAGCGTTGATTGAAGAAGCAGTCTCTTAATTTCGCCTATTTGCATATATAAATGGTTAACTTACCAAATAATCCTCGAAATACTTTCCTCTTTCACTTCTGCAGTGATGTACGTCATCTATTATCTGTGGCGACGTGCTGTCATCTGTCACTCATAGCGTCTTATAATTTTGCCGCGATCGGATGAAAAATTTATAAATAACAAAATTTTTCTCGAAAATCATTAATCATTTAGATTAATTTTGTGTTAAATATTTTTATATTAAGGAGTTTAGTTTATATTTGTGTTGTGTCTCGCAAAATGAGTGTATATAATTCAGAAGTACAGGAAAAGGAAAGTTGCTGTTTTCAGAATTCAAAATGGTCAACGATCCCTTGAAACTTCTAGCAATTTTTTCCTAGCTTACTAAAAATGAGAAGAAAAAAGCGCCAAGTAAGCCCCCTTTACTATATAAGAGTTCAAAAGTAAAGTACAAACTTCTGATACTTAGAAAATTAAAATAGTAGTCTAATTGATACTGGTAAGTTATATTTCAGCATATAAGCTATTACATAGCTACTGAATTTTATTAGAGATTTTCTATATGATATTTTGACAAAATATTATACATTAAAAATGTCAACACTCAAGGTTATTTCGAAAATGTCTTTTAAAACATTCTATTTAACATGGGCAAGGTTAAGCCTTACACTTATTAAGTGACTTTACTGTACATTATATACAGACATAGATCTAAAATGTTTATGATAACTATAAAAAAGTAATAGTAAAGCTTATTATTCTATATATAATTACTTGCATTACAGATTGTAATAATAAGATGTACCTATGTAAATACAGATGGTAATAATAACATGTTCCTATGTAAATAATAGTTTGAAGCATAGCTGCAATTACATTGTTTTAAAATTGTAACTTTTATTGAAAAGAGCTATGTTTTTTAGTTCTTAGGCAACAGAACTGCTCCTTGGGCCGGTGGTGGCTCTATATTCATTTGACAATAACTGTGTATTTAATACTGAAATGCAGTATAATTTGAATTTGAACTTTATTTGTAACAACACACAACAACATTTTGTGTTAATTTTATTTCTTATAGGAATTTATTATGATAATCCTGTATTATCTATAACAGAGCTACAGTTTAGTGACATAAAAGAATGTAACTTGTCGCTGAAAATGTGTATGAACAAGAATGGTAGTATTGTGATAAACAGACAAGAGGTTGACTACTGTCAATAAGTGACTACAGACTACAGGAACTGGGAGTCTGTAATGGTTGTGCAAATTTACTCCAGCTTTTAAAGTTAGTAGTTAACAAGGAGTTGTGTAACTTTAATAAGATGAAACTAAATATCATCTACTGAGAGAGATATCTAACATTGAACAAAATTGTTTGCTTGGGCTAAACAATTTGGTAAACTGGCTGACTGTGACTATTGCACATTACTTGGATCCAGGTCTTCGGAAGAATTAAATCATTTAATGATAGAATATAAAGTGTGTAATTTTGTATATTTAGTGTAATATGTGAAATTAACAGAGTTTTAATCAAAGTTTAAAATAAATAAATTGACAGTAATACATTGGATCTCATAATATCTTCTTACTTAAAGAGTTTGTAACCTAAATTAACAAATAAAAGTTTAGAAATGTAGTGTAAGTGTTTTTTGCATACATTATAAAAAAAAAAAAAAAAATAAATAAAAAGAAGGTATAATATAGATAAAAGGAAATAGATCATATAAGAAATTAATTTAAATACAAAAATAATAATAAATAAAGAAGATGATAGAACAGAAAAGGAAACTCAATTGGATAGGAATGAATAGAATAAAGAAATAAATATATTTATAAAATGTATTATTATTGCAATTGAAAGAATAACAAGCTTATTTAGTAAAAGTCATACAGAGTTACAAATTATATCATCTTGGTTGAAAAAAGGTAGACATAACCTCTATTATTTCTATGTTTATTGTTATACTACACCCAGAGAATTGTTTTTTGAGGATCATTAAAAACCAGGAGATGCATTAGCATATATTCAACTTCTTTGACTTGCTGGGAGCCTTCCAGACATTTACAATGGTTACCAATTGTAGATTGTGGTAGTAAAGCACAGGCATATCACCTGGCATTTATATGTTGTTGTGTATCCCAACAGATTTATGATGGCAATTGATCAGGACATATTTGACATTAACAATTCATATTTCAGAAATAGTAAACTAATGCTACATTTTGGCTGCTGAGTTAATCATTAAACATTGAAATATCTTTGATACAGCTACAAATCCATGATTGCTTTCAGTAAACACAATTCATATAAAATACATGAGATTATGTATTATTGGTTGTCTAAATGAAGCACTCAAATTAAATTGTGTGTGAAATTATGTTGTGTACCGTCTAAAGAAAAGAGTGTGAGTGTGAGGGTTGTTATGGAGCACAATTA
>JAATLQ010018977.1:0-14063 GCA_013421005.1 Heliconius erato x Heliconius himera
TGTTTATTTTCTTTTTAGTTTGATGCAGTCGGGGTTTTTGTTTTTACAAATATTTTTTTATTTTTCATTTTTTTGTTAGAATTTATTATGGTAATGATAATCATGATATACCTTTTTGAAATCCTGAAATTGAGCTCTTGAATTTGGTACCCATATTGTGGTATTGGAAACGAAAAAAATTTTTTTCACTAAGTGCAATGGCGTCCCACAGCCGCCATGACTGTTTTTTATTAACGTCAATTAACGTCTTATCTAAGAACACTTGGGCTGCTAATACGAATCTAATGATACCTCAAATATGTAAATCCGTTCAGCGGTTCTGGAGATACGAGGTAATAAAGAATATTACATACATACAAGATACGCGCGAAAAACATAACCCTTCCTTAGCAGTCGGGAAAAAATATGAAAATTAGAAAAAAACATTGAACTTACTTCTTGGGGGTATATCTCCTCGCTGGGTGTATTGGAATCTACTAAATATTTATCACATGCCAGTCCAGACATGTAAAAGAAATGCTGCTTAGCAATGACATTCGATTTTTCCTGGCCCTTAAATACAGGTGGGTTAAATGGATTAACTTCTGTTCTATCTGCAGGTGAACATGTCTTGTTAAGGTACATCATCCCTGTATTGCAACACTTCCACAAGCACACGCGACCTATACAGGGGCACCCGAACTGTGAATACATTCCATTTATCTCTTCTTCGAACCAAGAACTACTGGTGTATTCCAAGCCATCGAAAATTATTGAACCATTATCATACTGCACCCCATCAGTGATATTAAGACTTTGCTCCTTTGAACAAGGATTGCAACTAGATAAAGATAGGCCAATGCAAAATAACAGCAACACTATCATTTTATTAAAATATTTAAATAAACAGCCACTAATCACTTCAGTCACAATTCAAGATTAATTGACACTATAGTTGCAGCATGTTTATTTTCAAAAAATAAATAAAAATAAATCGTTTGTCAAACACTTTATTATGAGTAATTATTGTAACAAATTTAACGAAATTAATCCTTAACGAGTTTATCGCGTATAAAGTGTTTTTATCATTGTATTTAGAAGTGCTTCGATGTATTTTTACAATGATAAGAGATAAGGTGAATCGCGGTCAGGGTGTGACAGCCGTGCTCTGATACGTCATGCTCGGATCCTACTCCTTTTCCGACTGAGCGCCAGCTGTAAGTGTAAACTACAACGACGCCGTGTGTTCCTATTTTCTTTGCTAACTCTATATTATGTAAACCTATGCACGTAGAATTGTAACATACATATATTGTGATTATACATTTTTATTTTGTTTTGTATACAAATATGAACACAATAATTATAATTATGTTGTAATAATATCTACCAATTTTAGCGTAACAATCAATCAATCCATTTGTGATGTTTTCCTAAAATAACTTAGCCAAGGACAGTGGTTATGACGGGTGACGCCATAGAGGCCAGTAGGCTATGGTTTCTAATTCTGCATCATTATACAATCTCGCATGTTGTGAGATTAAGGGTGCGGGATCTGCGGAATTCCCTATAAATCCTACTTTGCTTAAAGAAACGTGTAAATAAAAGTAAATAATAATAATAGTAATAATATACCACAGGGCAGCTTGTGGCGAGCTGTTGGGGAGTGGCGACCCCACGGACCTGAGTCCTCAGTAGGGGAATTGTAATCTATCCCCCGCCTCTGGCTTGCCTCTATTGGCCGGCAGAGCGGAGCGGAAGACCTATATGATCGAAAGGGTGGAAGTGCTCAATCTGCGTAATAGCGGTGAAACCCGCTTACGAGCTCCTGCTGCTCGTGATGGTGAAACCGGTGCACACCTCTCTACACCCCTAGCCGATCACGCCGATGTTGCGCCCAAGGCACTACGCCGCTTTGTGGGGGCCCATCTAGTGGGAGGCGAGTCACCGTCCGCCAACCATTCAATTTGAGAATATTGTAAAGGCGGACGGCCGTTAGTCTCACTCAATAACCCAGTAGTTAGTCCATCCAAATTCCATTCCATAGTCCTAGTTTAGATTTCCACATTTTCCATAGTTCCTACGCATTAACCGGCGACCATCTCTGGGCAATTACCTGTGGTTACCCAGAGATGGATCCCGGCTGTTGCGTCACAGTAAAACATTTGTATATTCTCTAAGGGGCCTTTATATGTAAGTAAACATTTGAAATGAAATGTTTATTTAAATTTATATTTTCATATCTTCGCTCTGGAGGCGAGGCAAAGCGCGGCGTTGAGTTCTGCCACTTAACACTCAATGCTTCCAGAATTCAGCGGAAAGTGGGGAACGGACCTGCCTGCCTGCCTGTAACCTGCTGTAACCCGCTAATTTGAATTGATTTAATCTAAATATAAAATCAAAAATCAGCTTCACGCTGTATCCCGCACACAGCAAAGTAGGCAGAGGGAACCTGTATTCAGACACTCCGTTCCCCACTTTCCGCCAAGTTCTGGAGGCATTGTGTGTTGAGTGGCGGAACTCAACGCCGCGCTTTGCCTCGACACCAGAGCGAAGAAATGAAAATATAAATGTAAATAAATATTTAATTTCCTCGAGTGGGGTCGAACCCACAAACCAGTCGATTTTGCAGTCACACTTTGTGCCTCTGCGCTACGACCGACTCGACTTCTCTTCGACTTTTTATTCCTCCCACGCCAAACCCCAATTTGATATGTAAAGAGTAAAGACCTATTATTAGTTTTAATACATATTGAGTTATGTTAATTAATCAATTTATTAATCAAATTAACTCTAGATTTATTTATATACGCTTTACGCTGTACTTTGTATTTATAAGGTAGACAGAGGTAGCTTAGAATTAACACACTCCGTTCCTTATTTTCCGTCCGCTACGCCACCACATCTTATTTGCCTTGTAAAAGAATAAATATTTTTTATATGAGGAGCCCCATAAAGTACGGTACACGAGACGTGGCCACTCTAGTTTAAAAAAAAATTGTAAAAGGCTGCACAGATTTGAATCTAACTTTTTTTCTTACATTTCATTTCAATTTTTTCTCCCGGTTGAACAATTCGCAAAAGTTCAGATAGCCTAACTTCACGGTGGCCATGACTCGTCGACCGTATTATATTTAGGATAAAACTGATAGATAATTTTTTGAAAAGGCTCCTCCAGTTTTAAAAGTTAATTCTCTGAATTTAGCTAGTTTAACCTTTATATTAAAATATTATTTAGTTTTTTTGACTTATTAATTACACATTCTACAGGATTGAGCTTTTCGTGAAACCTTTTGTTTGAGAATTGATGCCTTCCTAAATAAATGGTTGCCCCATTGTAACATTTCTAAAAAGGAAATATACCTGTAGTGTGGGATATATGCATTTTAAACGAAATATCCAAGCAAACTTATGAGGATCGATTCCTCTGATTAAATTATAATTGCTAAATTATTTTACATTTTTTTAATCTTTGAATTGTTTTCACGTTAGAAAAAGAAAAGAAATTAAGTATTATATTATATTAGAGCATATTTATAATCATCATTATCATTTTTAAGCCGTCTTCTGTAAGAAAAGGTGATTATCATTACGACTGTATTTTTTTGTTTGTTATCTCAGAACTTTTGAATGGAAACTGGGTGAACCGATTTTGATGATTTTTTTTTATATTTGGAAGTTAACCACCAAAGCAACCAAACGAAGAATACATTTCAAGGATAGTTTGGTGAAAGTTTCGTTAGGTTCTGATTATGATCCGGTTGAAAGCGAACAAGTTTGGTTTTTCGGTAGATCGGTTAAAGCCACTATATATTCTTTATCAGAGTCAGCTAAGGCTATATTATTATTGCGATACGACACAAGGTTGTTTAAACTGAAAAAAAAACGGCAAAAAAAAATTATGATCCGGTTGAAAGTGAACAAGTTTGGTTTTTCGGTGGATCGGTTAAAGCCACTATATATTCTTTATCAGAGTCAGCTAAGGCTATATGTAGGTTAAAGCTATTGTGGTAGGGATGCCCGATGATCATCAATTTTCGATGAACATCGATATTAGCAGTTAAAATATTGATGTTTTAACATCGATATTGCATTTAACAAAACATCGAATACATCGATGTCAACAGGGACATTTTCAGGGGCTTTCAAAATTATTATTTTTAGAATCAAAAAGTATTGGTCATATAATGTGCTTTTACGCCATAATGTTTAAAATTTTCAATAACTTTTAGATTTTTAATTTAATTAAAATATCGTGTAATATTGTAGTAGTTAAGGTTTCGTACCTTTTAAGTAAAAAATTACATGGCCGTTTATATCGCAAAAAACGCGTTTATGCGCACTATAAAGACAATCATAATAAATAAAATACTTTCGGTTGACCTAGAATTATGAAATTTGGCAGCTAGCATCTATTAATCTACTAATTCAGAAAAAAATCCTTAAAAGGGAGACAAGATTTGGTATTTAAGCCGCTAATTCAAAAAAAGCTCGAGACCTCCAATCTTTGTACGGAATCATCGGTGGGGTAAGTCAACTCGCTTTTGTCCGGTTTTTTTATTTATTGATGACGATATGTACAAAATATCGATGTTGGCTTGCATCGATGTTTTTTTAGCGCCGATGTTGACATCTTAGTCAACAGCGATGTTTTTCTAACATCGGGCATCCCTAAATTATGGATGCATCAGCTCCAAGTGACATAACTTAATTACGTTCCTTTTTGGGCCTTGTTAATTATATTTCTGGTAAAGTTTATTGCTAATTGTAGTGATATTCTATCACCTTTATATATGTTACTAAATAAAAATGTCGCTTGGAACTGGTCTAAGCATTGTCAAGAGGCATTTCTTACTGTAAAAAAAAATATTTTAAGTGATCGTGTTCTTGTACATTATAATACTAAGTTACCATTGATTATTATCGGTAGATAGTAGCTCGTACGGCATTTCCCAGACGGCGGAGAGGGTCCGAGATAAAGGGTCCGTTAGATAAAGAGGCGTTAGCAATAATTAGCAGTGCTGACAAAAACTCACTGTACATTAATCTATAATTATCATTATATCCAATTCCGAGCAGAGTTGACGGACTAAATTTAGATATTACGTATTTTTTTTGTCTTAACTGGTTGAGGTCAATCGTGGCACAGGGGCACAAAGTGTGACTGTAAATCGACTAGTTGTGGGTTCGATCCCTACTCGAGGAGATGAAATATTCACTTAAATTTATATTTGTATTTCTTCGCTCTGGTGTCGAGGCAAAGCGCGGCGTTGAGTTTTGTCACTCAACACGCAATGCCTCCAGAATTTGGCAAAAAGTGGGGAACGGAGTGTCTTAACACTAGGTCCCCTCTGCCTACCCTGCTGTGTGCGGGATACAGCGTGAAGCTGATTAAAACTGGTTGAAATATAAAAATTTCATCCCTCGAGCCATCCATGAGTTAACCTATTAGAAATATATCTAATATTCAAGACTACAGTCTCAGATAAGATCCATTCATCTACTCTAAAAACTAATAATCATTATTATCTGTAATTGTCATTGCCGCTTTTCATGTAGAATCATTATCTTCAACCAGCGTCATTGACTTCTTTTACCATTTTGCTTAGAGAGACGTCGCTATCAATGATGTATTTATAAAAAATGAGTTGGAACTTTACTAAAAACTCATTTAAAGTACTTAATAAATTATGCTGATTTTGTTCGAAATGACAATGAAAGTATATATTAACGATCACCGAAACAATTATAATCTTGAAGTAGTAAATAACATATCAATGACGATTGATGACCTAAAATGCAGCTTAAGACTCATCTCTGCTTTGCTAAAACTTCCGTAGAGTCTGATGCACTATCCGAGAATAAAGCTCTGCATACTAACATTATTATAACCCAAAATAAGCAGTACGTTAGATAATATCGTTTCGTGGTAATATTTAAAACAAAAACTCAAGCGATGAATGACATTATTTTTATAAACTTTTTTTGCGTTCGGTGTTTATGTAGCTAGCTAAACCTAATTTATAATGATATTTTATTATTAAAAACTTGTAGTATAGACTTATTTAATTGAAAGTAGAAAAAAAAAATGAATATTCTTACGAATATCTTTGAACAGAAATTATCGAAGTTAAATCTCTTGAAGGTTTTTTTATATATTTTTGTAAACACTTAATCATTAAACTTGTCTAGACTACTTGTTTATTATTTCGTTAGGTATTTAATATAATATTCATCTTTTTAAAATGATTTTATATTAAAGAGTAAACATAAGAAAATTGAATTTTGTGCGTTTCGAATTGTCAATATATGTTATTTTTATTTTATACAAAACAGACAAATATAAATAGTCTTATCAAAATAATATTTCACATTACCTACATATGCAACTAGTTAAAAATAAAAACTTAAAAATTGTTACCTTATTATATACCATAAAAAGTTAAGTATATTATATCAATTGTGAATTCCAAATTCATTTTTTTATTTACCAATTCAGTTTTTTGTACTTTAGATATTTTTCTATAAATTAATTGTACCTCACAATCCACACATTCAGATTTTTCGAATTTAAACTTGCTTTTTTTCATTTCATAATTCAAATAAACCTGGCAACTTTTCTAAAAAAATCCCCGTATTTTATTTCATAATTCAAATAAACCTGGCAACTTTTCTAAAAAAATCCCCGTATTTTATTGACGTATTACTCAGAGTCAAAGGTAGACTAGACTATAAATACGAGTGCAAAAGCTCTTACGCCATATTTTTCTTCCGACATTTGTGACTTCAATAAGTGCATCAGGTATCAATCACATTTCTTTTTAATCTGAATATTTTTTACAGTAATTGTGCATGGTTTGCTATAAATTTTATGATCGGTTTAAAATTTATAAAGAAAATAATGTATTTCTTAAATTTTCTTGAACGTCATTTTGAAAATTGTAGTTGAATGTTAGTGGTGCAATTTTTTCATAAAATTATGAAAAATTATATCGACATAAACAATATTCACTTAATATTTGCATCATCAATTTCAGAAAATGGGTTTGCTTGCGGCGTTAGCTGTGAATGTTTTGGGCGGCGCTATAATTTATGGCACCGGGGGGCTTGGAGCCGCGTGGGTGGCACCTATGATGGGCTTCGGTAGTTCGGGTATTGCTGCTGGGAGCATTGCCGCAGCTGCTCAGTCGTACTACGGCAATCTTGTAGCTGGAAGTGTTGTCTCCCAGTTGACAGCCGTAGCAATGGCGGCACCGACACCATAGGTGAGTTTCACTTGGAGAAATTTTTTTTTGCTTCACGCTATATGTAAGATACATATAGCATGATAAGCCGCCAGAACTGAATGTTAAGATATTCCGCCCTTCACTTTCCGCACGATTTTCAAGACTGCGTGATGAAAGGCGAAACTCAACGCGGTGATTTGTCTTATTATCAGAACAAGAAAATGAAAATATTTAACTCGCCCAAACGGGAATCGAATCTTTAACCACGCTCCATGCTAATCTCGTAAAAGTTTTTTTATCATATTAATCACAATCAGTCCTTCAACAAATGACATAAGATTAGATAGATTATGATAGTTGAAGAATAGATGCATATTGAAGTAATATTGGTTGACTTGAATGCTTAATATCATTTTCGCACCCCTATCCGAGTGGAGTAACACTAATATTTGCTAAAAACTATAATTGTGTAATTTTGTTCTCTTTTACAGGTGTAACAATTATCGAAGCATAGCTTCTGAAGCTTAGCCTTCATGTAAAGAAAATAAAATTTCTAAAAATTGATGATGTTTTACTTTCTACCGCAGTGCCTGTGACTTCGTTCGCGCATATCATTTATCTATCTACAGGTGAAAGTGTCAGCACCACTTTAAATAAGACCACAGTTTTAACTACTCCATAAAAGCCTAATACAATTAAAAAAAAGTTTTTCCCAAAAATGAAAAAGTGATTTTTTTCAAACAAAATAAATAATAAAATTATTGTTGTAATATAAAACACCATTTGTCAAGAACGACGCACGCACACATAAACCTATCAAAAGGAAACCACCGCTAGTTGCTTAACCTTTAGTAGTATTTTTGTAATAGTATGTGTTTACGTTATTGGTATGGATAGTACAGGTATGGATACACATTGTGAAATGATGGTTTTTTTTTCTATTGAGGTATCTTGATTAATTTCTTTAGGTATGGGTTTAAAATATTTTATCCTATATGCTGTTCCCGTAAAAGGAGCGCTGACACTTCCACCCCGTATATTATAATAAAGTATAAAAAAAGTGTCTATTTGTCTGTGACTAATTAATTGGTTTCGACTTCTACATCTGATGTAGAACCGTAGTGTTCAGCTAAACTATAAGAACACCATAGTTAAAAGATTTTCATCATGATAGACATTTTATATGAAATTGTGTGCTTGGTTATGAGGATAGTAACCAACGACACACTCCTATTTAGCTTCTTTATTATAATGGTTGAGCAGTTTCCTCTTAGAGTTCAAATACTGGTAATGGGTACCCCTATTTATTTTACATATAATAATATCAATTTAATCAATTATTCTACGAAAAATATCGATTATTAGTTACAATAGTTTTACTTATATTTATGCATTTACTATTGATTTTAACTGAATTTCGTTATTACGTTTCTTAAGCTTAAGGCCTAATTAATAATATTGAAATATAATATTTAGTGAAAGATTAATTACAAAAGCTTGTTATTATATCATAAATTAATATTCAAGTAATTATCATAGTACTGAAAGATTATGTAATCGTATTAAAATGATTATTCTAATAGCAAATAGACCAGAAATAAAATAATATTGCGAGCGGAAAGCGCTTTCAATAATAAAGATTATTAATTACAAATGTAGATAATTATAAATATAGATTATTAATTGTAATTGTATAATAATTGAAGTAGTTTTAATATTAATAGTTTATTTAGAGATATTCGTTAGTTATCCACATTGATTGATCCCGATGTTGATAACATTATATAAAAATAAAGAAATTTGATCAAAAATTATAATGGCACAGCTAAATTATCTATATAAATTGAATATAAATGTAAATAATAATAATAATAATAATAAATATAAATAGTAATAATAATGTAATATTGAATATAAATGCTGTGGCATCTTAGCTCTCAAACATATTAATCGATTTTGATTTCATTTGTAAGGTGATTGGGTGACTTGATGTTCTTAGCCATGAAAGCCATTAGCCATTTAAGAAAATATGTTGTATATGTTTGAGGATTATTAGTTTTACCTAGTTCTTTTCGTCTTCATCTTTGTTTAGCTGTTTAATTACCAATCAAATCAAATATTATATTTATTAAACCCACAGTATGGCTTACGAGTCGTGACCTTCTGAAGTTCCCTGTACAGATTTGATTATATTCTTCCCGAGTATAATCAAATCTTAAATAATAATGAATAATGGCAAAAGTGCATCAAGCTCAAATTTCAGAGCGGCCACGACTCGTCGACGATTTATATATATAAAAGGATATGTACCTGACTGACTGAGGTAAGACGCACACACAGCCGTAACCGCTGTGCGTAGAAACGTGAAATGTAGACAGATATTTATTTTCATAATCTGGACATCCACTAAGAAGGGATTTTGAAAAATTCTAACGCAAAACGGATGAAATAGGCGTTGAAAGTTTGTATGGATTTTTTTAAAACGACACCGATTTCTAAAAAATTTTACACGTATTTCATGGTTTTTTAGAATTTACGACCTAAAAGTGCAAATAAGGGGTTAAAAGTTTGTATGAAAAAATCTTTAAATCGCCACCGATTTTTATAAAAAAAAATAATTCAGACTGTTAAATATATTTTATTGAAAAGGGTGCAAATAAGCGGGCGAAGCCGCGCGCGCCCACTAGTTTTAAATATAATTGCAACTAACTTAATCAATAAACAATATTGAGCCGTAGTGTTCTATAAAAAAATGATTTTGTTTTAGTATAGGTACTCTAAACTTTAATGTCTCTACCTTTGAACCTTTTTATTAAGTTACAAAAAAATTTAATAATTTAATTTGTTAAATTGTGACATTCATTGTACTGTAAAATAATACTCATAGAATATTTATTTTTCTTAATGACTAAAATATCTTCTTCGCATTATATTATGTACATTTGTACATAATATAATGTGTGTAAATTGACTAGGAATTGATATTTTCTATTTTAAATAAAACTATTTTACATTTTTGGAAACCCGACGTTTCGAACACTTTGCAGTAGTCCGTGGTCACGGGTAGACTGTATAAACATACAAAATATACGCGATTAATCCGGTTAAAATAGTTTTATTTAAAATGTGTAATAATCGTGAAAATCAAAGAACTTATTATGATATTTTCTATTTTATCTTCATTGGTATTCATTCTGATTTTGTCATATCTGTAACCTGCAAATAAACTGTTATAAATATGAGAAAGCGGGGTAGTCAGAGAGAACGGAGCGCCAAACGCTACGGTCTCTACATACCTCTTTCGCCTCGTACACTGTCATAACCTCTTCATACATCCTCCGGAGGGTCCTCATGCTTTTTACGTGACCTTCTTCCAGTATCTTTGATATTGTGTTTTCGAAGGTCAACCGAGGTCTCCTCCGATCTCTATTACCACTCACTTTTCCATCATAAATCTTTTTTGCCATTCTTTCATCACTCATTCGTTCGACGTGCCCAAACTAGATGAGTTGGTTCTTCTTCATTCTCACCACACTATATACTAACACTATATATGAGAATTGATAATTAAAATAAAGTGAATATACAATATTTAATTTAATCTTTTTTATATAACTTTTACGTGGGTAGTAGTTTTGTAACAAATAAAACTGACTAGATTACATGTATGGCACCCTCTGTCTAATTATACTGGCAATTTATTAATATTTCATATTAATTTATATGTAATTTTAAATTTTATATATCCGAGTCTTTCATTGAGAAATATTTATTTATAATACAATTTTCTGTGCCAAAAGTGTACTACTTTTAAATTATATTCAATATGGGAATAAACCAATCCAGCTTTGAGTTCCGTTAACCAAAGTTTTCCGTCACCTTACGTTATACTCATTGTAAGAAATTTCGGCTTATCCTGTAAACAAAAGAGAAATGATAATATAAAAAAGATAATAAAACTATATAAAAATCCTAGTTAACACATGAGGTAACACTTTAATTATCTTTTTTGTTACCTTAATTTTAGTGCATATCTTTCAAGCGCATTGCGGATTCGTCAGCCGACATGCGCGTATCTTCAGTGGGTGCGGAGCTCGAGCGTCCTGCAAAGCTCGTCTCCTGCGTCCGGAGACCGCGCAGAGCACGCCACCTGTGCATACATACTTGTTAATGTTTTTATACTTAAATGAAAAATATTATATAGTTATTTTAAATTTTTGTACTAGTATGTGTTTACGTTATTGGTATCTATGCGTAACTGCGTCACACGAAATGCAGGTATGAATAAACATCGTGAAATGAAAAAAAAATCCTACGTCTAAACTGTTGAGGTATCTTGATTAATTTCTTTAGGTATGGATTTAAAATATTTTACCCTATATGCTGTCCCCGTAAAAGGAACGCTGATGCTTCCACCCTTTATTATGTCAGCAATCAGTGCCGTCAATCGAAAAGGAAATATTTTACTGCATTTTATAAACGACATTTCGATTAGCTATTACAAACAATCCTAATTATGAGCCTAAAAATAAAATGCTACTTTTCGATATTCTTTTATATCGATCTTTCTTATTTGGATCTTGATCTCTTTTTATTCCGATCTTTTCAGATATGTTTCTTCATTGTGAAGACCAAGCAATTATTGCACCAAAAAAGTTTATAATATAATAATTATTTTTTCTTTTTAGATAATAAGTAACACACCTTTTTCTGATTAAATTGCGGACTTTATTTTTCCATACAAAAATAAAGAAGATGTAAACTCCAAGCGCAATATTAGACAGGTCAACTACAATCCAGTACCAGTTGGAGCCGCCGACTGCGAAGCTTAGTACTTCTATTGTCCAGTTTACTCCCATTACAACGAACAACTTAAGGTACAGCCCATATCTGAAAGAGAATATAAATAATTTTAAGTTTTTATATATCAAAAATATTATCTATACGTCTAATATAATAAAGAGGAAGAGTTTATTTGTTTGTTTACACGCTAAGATCTCTGGAACTACTGGTCGGATTTGCATTTTGTATGTTTTGTATGAAAGCTACATTCTTTGGAAGTGCTATATATAATATTACGGTACAATTGTCAGTTAGCCTTAAATATTGAAATAACAATAATTCGGAACGCCATCGTACGACTTTAGCCGCGTGCGCTGCTGACATAGTTAAATATATGTAAGTACAAACAAAATCCATGCAGTTTTACTAGGTCCAAAATAAAGTTCGCGACACCCTATATCTCTTATAAATAAGAAATTTTACGACAAGAAATAATCAAAGAACTGCAAGGTTATATTTCAACGTTTTTTATTTGACAAAGATATTACGAGAAAATTTATAAAGACTTACGATCGAAAGATATCTATTATCAAGGAAATTTTATAATATGAATATAAGCTTTGACTTTTATAGCATGTAAATTGGAATTTTACATAAAGTAAAACGTACTTTGATTTTGTTAAACATAAATAATTAATAAAATAAATAGTAAGTAAAAGAAACAGGCAATTCAATATTGTAGCACTGGCTTGACACCGACTTAAAAATTATATAATCCGACTTCAAAAATCGGATCCCATAATTAGAACCTAATCAAACTTTTACCAAACTATCCTTGAAGTGTATACTTTCAAATAAAAAAAAAATCATCAATATCGGTTAGCATGATAATGAGTTATCCGTCTATTTTTCGCGCACATACCTAATGTGAATTTTACACTTATGTGATTTTCTCACAGATACCATTGTCAACTGGATCCCGTAATCAGAAACTAACCAAACTGTCATTGAAGTGTATCCTTTGAAATAAAAAATATCATAGAAATTGGTTTGTGTGAGATTGAGTTATTCGTCCATTTGTCGCCCACATGCCTAATGCACATTTAAGACTTATGTGATTTTCTCATAGACATCATAGTCAGAAATGGACCAAATTCAATGGAACCACACAGGAAAAACTAGCTTCTAAATAAAAAAAAATCATAAAAATCGGTTCATTCAGTCAAAAGTTAGTGAGATAGCAACCATTATAAAAAAAACTTTCTTACAGAAGTCAGTTAAAAATACATATTGTTATATGAGAAATATTCTTATACGCTTGAATGGATCGGAAATTGACCGGGATAGTATGAGTGTTTTAATTGTTTCTCATAAAATTAAAATTTAAGAATGAAAGAAAGATAAATGCTGTGGAGATGCGATCTCTTCGTAGGATATGCGGAGTTAGCTTAGCTGATCGAATCCGCAATGAAAAGGTACAAAGAATGGCAGGTACTAGCGAGGATGTCACGGTGAGAATGAAGAAGAACGTGCTCAGCTGGTTTGGGCACGTCGAACAAATGAGTGATGAAAGAATGGCAAAAAAGATTTATGATGAAAAAGTGAGCGGTAAGAGAGGTAGGGGGAGACCGCGGTTGACCTTCGAAAACACAGTATCAAAGATACTGGAGGAAGGTCACGTAAAAAGCATGAGGACCCCCCGAAGGGCATGTATGAAGAGGTTGATGACAGTGGACGAGGCAAAAGAGGTATGTAGAGACCGTAGCGTTTGGCGCTCCGTTCTCTCTGACTACCCCGCAAGGGATAGAGCGTGAAGCTAAGTTAAATTAAGTACAATATTAATTAATTAATTAGCTTCACGCTGTATCCCGCACACAGCAGGGTAGGCAGAGGGAACCTAGTGTTAAGACACTCCGTTCCCCACTTTCTGCCGAATTCTGGAGGCATTGCGTGTTGAGTGGCAGAACTCAACGCCGCGCTTAACCTCGACACCAGAGCGAAGAAATGGAAATATAAATTTAAGTAAATATTTCATCTCCTCGAGTGGGGATCGAACCCACAACCAGTCGGTTTTGC
>JAATLQ010018977.1:14163-27920 GCA_013421005.1 Heliconius erato x Heliconius himera
TATAATATTATATTTTTACAGATTCATTTACAAATTAATATCGGACCAAGAACGAACCGTGACTTGATTGGTATAAAATGTGCCAGTGCGCTATATAGTACAGCGCTGGGTAATTGGGTACGACTCAGCTTGCTATATCGATAAATTCGTAAAAATTAAAATTGGGAATGGAGTTAGTTTTGTTCCAGCCCCAAAAATGATGCACTATATTTATTTATATATTTACTTTATTATACAGTAAAATAGTTAAAAAACAACCGCAAGTTTTGTTACAGTATGAAAATAGTACGTACATAGTGAATCACACTACTCACATACATACAATGTTACAACAAATTTTTGAGATTCTAAGCCGAATCTGAAGTTTCTTTTAAAAGCTTTCAATGATAACAAGGCCAGTAATGGCACCGGGGCAGTAGCGTGCGACTGTAACCGCGACTGGTGGCTTCGATTCCCATTCGAGGAAATGAAATAGTTTTCATTTCTTCGCCCTGGTAAAGCGCGGTTATAAGTTCCACCACTCAACGCGTAGTGCCTCCAGAATTCACGGAAAGTGAGGAATGGAATTTATTTTAAGATTCTTTAATAATTATAATTTTTACCTCTGCTTATCCTTTTTTAATTTATCACTTCGTGAAGATTCAGCTCCTTTTAATATGGCAGTTTCTTGTTTTATAGAGCGTATACGATGTGCGGTTATCGAAAAAAAAACCGAATTGCATACTACCAATACAAAAACTGGTGTAAAGAAATATACTAGTTCACTGAGCCAATCTAAAAAAAATATATAATTTACTTTTCAAATATTTATCAGCCGTGTTGCATATGTCACAATTGCGTAATTTTCACAAGAAATATTATGAGAAAACGTCATGTCATTTTAGACAAATATAATAATTGTATTTTACATAATTCCCACACATTTACACAAAAATTCCCATTGATAAAATTATATAGCTTTATAATATATTTTTTTGTAAATTTGTAGCACCTACCTTCATTATTAGTGCCTACTTATATTGTTATGAGTGACTTACTCTTATTACAATATATAACTTATTGTATTATAAACGACTTACAGTAAATTATAAATAAACAGTGTAGGTACAAAAGATACATACTTACAAACCAGCATCGCCTACTTCCAAAGCCAGGTATTACAACATTGTCAGGAACATCACCAAATTGCATTCCCACAGTACAAGCAGTAAGCAGTAGCGGGACGCCCCACGCGTACGCGCCGTACAACGCAAAACGACGATGTTCTCGACGTTTGTTTGAACTACTCCTATATCCACTGGAATTTTTACATTTTATGATTTATATTGATTTTCAGATATGTATAGCTGAGCAACCGCTCTGAAACGTGGGGCGATATAAAATAATGCAAAATAATATAAAATGTAATTATTAAAATTAATAATATTTTACTTTGGTATTTACTAAGAATATCTACCAAAATAAATCAAATGATAAATTGAGTGCAATATGATTAACGTTCTGTGATTGTATTTTGATCGGCATAAAAAGTAATAAACTATTCAAAAGATAATGATATTATAAAAAAAACTAAAGCTATATTAATATAACTGCTTACCTGAAAGTCCTCCAGATGTCAAAACACATAACATTCAACCAGAAGAAGCTAGTTTGAAATGCATAGTATATGATGAATGCTAAAACAAAAAAGTTTCCTATATGAAAATGAAACTTTATAACTTTGGTTATTAGGACAATAATTATATAAAAGGTAATATTTAATTATTAATCAAAAAATTTAAATAAATTATTAATCGAAAATATTATTCTAGGCACGTAGGTAATCCTCGATATATTTATGATACACAAAATAGAAACTTTATTAAAGCTTGATCAAACACTTCAATATTTTTCATAGACGAATGTCAATCATCGTCTTCTTTATTCTCCGTGACCGCGTTTTAGTATTTATTATGGCAACTGTTGTTAGTTTTAATAACAGATTTGTTTTATTTCCTTACGCAAAAAAATGATTCTAGAGATATTTTCTGAGGGTTGGGGATTTCTTTACTTTTATTTTTCCTAGAAATCTTTTGTAAGTGTACTAGAGTGGGCCCCAGACTGTTCTGGTATAGGCATGGGGACTCGGTTTCCCTATTTCTACGCCTATAGCCGCATTTTTCTATGATAAGCCTAAAATATTTAAGATGTAATAATATGCTACGATATTATGATAACAACCCACGTAACTACTTGATATTAAGACGGAGTAATTTCGGTTAATGTGTCCAAGTCCACATATTTTGTCGGTCATAAAATGAATACAATGTTTACTGTGTACATGTAAAGTAGAATATTCTATTTATAGCGTATATTAGGGTAATCTCTATTTCACATGTTAATTTCTAATGGATATTTTTGCTTACTTCCTAGATAAAACGTACAGGTAACGGTACAAAGAAATATTAATAATTTCCTTATGATAAACGAAAAGGAATATTTATTATTATTTCAAGCTTATAATTTAATAATAAATCTTTAGCAAAATTTCCTGCTTGGATGGTCTTAGGTCTTAGAAAACAGTTTTTTTTTCGGAACGTACTGGGACGCTAGATGTAGATGGTAAAACTATTATTTTTTAAGCCGATGGGTTAAACTGATGATTGAAGATTTAAAATATTTTTTTCATACCATATTTTTTTTAATTTGATAAGATAAAAGTACGGAAGTACTAGTAGTAGTAATAAGAAGTAAGTACGGAACGGATTGTCTTAACTCTATGTTCCCTCTGCCTACCCTGCTGTGTGCGGGATACAGAGTGAAGCTGAGTTAAAAGTATTTAACATTCAAAGACCGACCAAGTGCAAGTCTTACTTTACGAACAAAGGGCTACATACCATTATCTATAAAGACGGCAAAGAAAATCACCTTTGTTATATGCGAGCCTTCTTAAATATTAATTTTATTATCTTTTTTAGTACTTCTTGTCAAAGCAGCAACAGAAATACATAATTTGTGACAATTTCAACTGTTTAACTGACAGTTCATGAGATACAGCCTGATGACGGATGGACAGCGATGTCTAGGTAATAAGGTCCCGTTTAAACCTATTAAATGAAAATTGAATTCCTTACCGAATACGTAGCATCCAGTCAACGCCACGCCAATTTTACCAGTATGAAATTTTAAATAAGCAAGAAATGGATATGCCACTATCAGACCTCCACAGTATGCCATAAGGCACATCCCATGTAAATTCCTCAACTCCGGAATGAAAGCGTAGACCAGAAAAGTCGCTAGCAGGAAAGGAACCGATAGCATAAGACCTGAAAAGAATAAATCATATTAATTACATAGGTGACCTCCTTTAATAAGATGCTAAGTGAATGACATCATGCACACTTCGTCCTTTATATTGATTATAGAAATTATTGGCTCGATAGCTGGACGACATTCCTACGAACTACTTATGATATTTATTTGTTTTTATTGTGGGACTAGCGGCACCCGTGCGGGTACGCTCGCTTTAAATATACGAATGTTTATTTAAGTGTATTTAAGAAAAGCGGAAGGCGAGTCGAAGTCACCCCCTGAAGCCTCTGTATTAATATATTTTTATATAAATAAATAAATATATAAATAAAAAAAATAGAAATTCCGAATAATCCAATTCGATTTATCGATGCTTAACAGAATAGTCCTTTCTAAAGCTAATGGACAAATTTTATATCCCTCGCTAGTTTATTAACAAAACATGATGGTTACTGACCACCTTTAGTTCATCATTCAGTAGTAATAAAACTAACGAATAAATATAAAGATTCAGAAGACGTTCTGAAGAAAATGGTTTCCTGAAAATATAGTATAAAAAATATAGTATTTATTTCGTATGTTTTTACAATATTTATTTTTTTACTAGCGATTTGACCACAATGATGTCATTCATGTATCATTAAGTGATATACCTGTAGGAGTACGTTCAATGATGAAAAAAATTATACTATTAAATTTAGACTTAATGTATTGTTATTACGGAAAAATTGTGTCTGGTTATAAATCAAGCAAAAGGCGAAATAACATTTCCTTTATTTTCTCTACTTAACAAGTTTAAGCATATTGAATAAATATTATGTGTTTAACATCTCCTAGATCACAAAATCTAAAGTCGCACTATGTTAAATATAATATAAATATAATGAAAATATTCCTTACTTACTTAACAATTAAAAATGTGAAACTAAACTTGTTTCAAAATATGACGAACTTACCGACACCATAAGCGATGTAGAGCCCTGCACTGTCATCACTATTGACGGTATCGGGGTAGCAGACGCCTGCAACTAATCTAGAAGTCGGTGAACTGTCGTCTAGCATCATATCTACGCAGTACATTCCGGGTGCATGCCATTGAGGACGATTTTGTGCTAATTCAAATAGAGACCCGTTCTGAAAATAATTATTAGTTTTAGTAACAGCGGCTAAATAAGAAGAAGGAGCTACCGTAGCGCTGTTAGCTTAGTCCTAACTTAAACTGATAAAATTATGGTTTTGGATTTAAATTCAACAGGAGTTTCGATATTTATATATCGAAACTCCTGTAGAGGCATAGTTAGCACTAACGTTAACCTTATCGATTAGGACAGAATATATGCTTTTATTATTTTGTGCACTTATCTCTGATTAAACTTTTTTTTTATTTTATTTATTTTTTATATATTTTTTTTTTTTTTATTTACGTTATTGGTATCTATGCGTAACTGCGTCACACGAAATACAGGTATGGATAAACATCGTGAAGTAAAAAAAAAATCCTACATCTAAACTGATTAATTTCTATAGCCTATACGGGTTTAAAATATTTTACCCTATATGCTGTTCCCGTAAAAGGAGCGCTGATGCTTCCATCCTGTATATGTGGGAGATCTGCGAAGATAATAAAAAGGTAGAAACTTCAAAAGTTCTTAAAAATTAACAAGCTATGAAAGTCTTAATGAATATATATTTAAATAAAGTAATGTGTAGGGTAATGGGAGTGGTTTTTTTTTACAAAATAATAAATTACTAATAACACAAAACCAAAATGGACTAATATGACGTCAAGTTTTCTGTGTTATCACAAACGAGCGTCATTGTTTTTCTTCGAACGTTGTGAGTCAAATTATAAAGTTATTCAAAAATCTAAGAATAGTTAAACTGTAGGAATATTTTTAAGTTATGTAGGAATGTAACTTAAAAATATACTTGCATCATCATATTTTTTTATTATTATTATTACTTAACACTACAGACACTTGGTCCGTACCCGTTTTTGATTTATTAATTAATTAATAATAAATAAAAAAAATCTTATCTAATTTTCTCTATCATATATATTAATTACAATCTTCATTTAAAATTACAATCTTCATTTCTGTGCTCATTGGAAATGTAAACCTGAATATCTAATATAAATTTGAGATTGCATTGCATACCTCACCGCATTCTCAAGTAAAATGATCTTGACAGACGGACAACAAAGTGATCTTATAAGCGTTCCGTTTTCTTCCTTTTGAGGTACAAAACTCTAAAAAATCTTAAAATGGATGCACTAAATCAATAGTAATTTAAGTGTTTTGGGAATTGATTTGATTTTTATATTTAATAGAAAAATGTTAAGTTATTGCACATCTGTCTACTAGGTAAACCGTAACTTTGCGCACACTGCAAATATAGTTTTCCCACACAAATTCCGATTCCGCGAAAATTCCGGGGTAAATCTTAGATTATATATTGCTCCACAAATCTCTTTCTATCATTGAGAAATTTCAATATATTTAATTTTGTTTCATTTAATGTTTACATGTATGGATATATGTATATATTAATTTAAGTATTTATTTCAGCATTACGCTGTATATAATATCCCGCTATCCACGCAATTTTCGGGGCATAGCGTATTGAGTGGCGGACTCAACACTATGCTTTGCTTTATTACCAAGCGAAGAAATGAAAATATTAAATCAAATCAAATAGTGTTAAACACTCACTTTAAACAGTATTCTGCACTCAACGCCGCGCTTTGGCTCTACACTAGAGCGTAGGAAATGGAAATATAAATTTAAATAAATATTTCATCTACTCGAGTGGGGATCGAACCCACAACCAGTCGTATTTACACTTTGTGCCGCTGCGCTATGTCTGGCCTAAAATATTAATAAATTATAATTCATGTCTCCGAGTGAGAACTGATGTGAACCCACAGCTGTAGTATTTAAAGTCACATGTTTGTGCTACTGTGCCACGACGGTCTAATTAAGTAATTGAAGTCTTTTGAGAATTTTTGTTTAGCTATAAATTACTGTACGGTTCATTCAGCTATACGGTATTTAGGTAGATGGTAAGTACGCATGAACGGCAAGCGCAGTTTTTCCCACGTAAACTTCGATCCCGATCCTAAATCTTGCAATCTCGATGTTTTTAGCATCACATAAATTGAAAGCCAAAGATTCAGCCAATTCAGTAAAACAGATGTATAAAATAACTGTTATAGCAGCAATTAACAAATTTGTACGTTACAACTAAGTACGTTAAATTCACATATTTTTTTTATTTATGAACCGATTGTAATAAAACAAACCCTATATGTTAACAGAAGCTTGCCAAAATCCGGTATTGAAGACTGCATTAAAATCGGTTAAGCTAATTCTGAGATTACCGATAACATACGCAGAGACAAACAGATAAAAAAAAGTAAAAATCATCGTTTTAGGTTCCACTACATTATTAAATGCTATTGGGGAATAGCATTTTTTCTTATATATCTTCTTTGTACAGATACCGATTCGTTACAATTTTATTATTAGTAGTAGTAGTTAGTATATAACCGGTAACTTAAAATTATTATTAGATGTTATTATATATAATTTCACTCTTTTTTAGCCAAAAATATTTTATTATTATTTGTACCACTTTGCATGAGTTTACTATAGTTTCCTAAATATTTACTTATTCCGTTTAAGTTGCTTGTATTAGGAATTGTTGTTCTTTACAAGGTGAGATAACAAGATTTCAAATGATTTTGAAGAATTATTATCTAGCATGTATACTTTGAAATCGATACCACAAATTAAATAACAAAATTTGCAGTTAAAAAGAACTGTAGAAGAGATTAATGAATACCTAATACATATAAGTACAATAGAATAATATACATCGCTACAACAACATTTAAAAAATGTAAAAATTAGGTAAGTAGATACGTCATTTCGATATCTTATTATATAAAAACGACATTGAACTTACTTCTTGAAGGTATATCTCCTCGCCGGGTGTATTGGAATCTACTAAATATTTATCACATGCCAGTCCAGACATGTAAAAGAAATGCTGATTAGCAATCACGTTTGATTTTTCCTGGCCCTTAAATACAGGTGGGTTAAATGGGTTAACTTCTGTTCTATCTGTAGGTGAACATGTCTTGTTAAGGTACATCATCCCTGTATTGCAACACTCCCACAAGCACACGCGACCTATACAGGGACACCCGAACTGTGAATACATTCCATTTATCTCTTCTTCGAACCAAGAACTACTGGTGTATTCCAAGCCATCGAAAATGATTGAACCATTATTATACTGCACCCCCTCAGTGATATTAAGACTTTGCTCCTTTGAACAAGGATTGCAACTAGATAAAGATAGGCCAATGCAAAATAACAGCAACACTATCATTTTATTAAAATATTCAAACAAACAGTCACAAATCACTTCAGTCACAATTGAAGACTAAATGCCGCTATAGTCGCTACATATTTATTTGAAAAAAAAAAAGTTCGTCATACACTTTATTATGAGTAATGTTTGTAACAATTTTAACGAAATTATTCCTTAAAGAGTTTATCGCGTATAAAGTGTCTTTATCGTTGTGTGTTCATGAAGTGCTGCAATGTATTTTTACAGTGATAAGAGATAAGGTGAATCGCGGTCAGGGTGTGACAGCCGTGCTCTGATACGTCATGCTCGGATTCTACTCCTTTTTCGACTGAGCTGCAAGTGTAAATTACCACGATGCCGTATGTTCCTATTTTCTTTGCTAATTCTATATTATATAAACCTACGCGGGTAGAATTGTAAAATACAAATATTGTAATTATAAATTTTAATTTTATTTTGTTTAAAAATATGATATCTACCAATTTCAGCATAACAATTCATTTGTGATGTTTTCCTAAAATAACTTAGCCAAGGACAGTGGTTTTGACGGGTGACGCTATAGAGCAGGGGTTCCCAACCAGTGGTCCGCGGACCACCAGTGTTCCGCAGAAGTGTAAATATGGTCCGCGAACGATTTTAATTTTATTACTGGGGATGGTGAGGCAAAGTTTCTTTTTATTTATCACAGTAAATTTTTATTACACCTACATGCAAAGTGGTCCCTCCTACCAAGAATGATATGAAAGTGGTCCTTGATCAAGAAAAGGTTGGGAACCCCTGCTATAGTGGCTAGTAAGCTATGGCTTCCAATTTAGCATTATTTTACATTTTGCATTATTTTAATAGATCTATTCTGTGACAATTAAATGGTTAAATTTATATAACTTTCTAGTAGTAAAATTTAGCGTTTTGTCACAAATGTCTTCTCTTTGGTTAAGAATTCGTTAATCGTTGTTTATTTATTTTTTTTCTTATGTTTTTTTTCTCTTTGCGTTACTCAGTTTACAAAATGGAAAACTTGTAATATCGCGTATATTTACGAGTGCGAGTTCCACAGCGGCACCAGTGCTTCGGAAACGGCTCGAAGGGATGGTGTGTATGGCGGTCGTATTGCAAAAGAAAGTACAGTGCATTTTTGGTTTCAATATTTAAAAAAAAGCATAAGAAATCCAATAACAAAATATTTTTATCTCTCTAAAAAATAATATGTAGGTAATCTAGCTGTTGATCGAATATTTTTCGTCAATGCTCATTCTGAGGGTCTCTAATAGTACTACTATATTCACCACCTCCTCCTTTTCCTCCTCTTCGTGCTATCGAGAAGTCTTCCAGTTGTCGTCATGTCATTATGAATTTATGATTTAAAGTCAACATGGCAGCCTCCGTGCAGCTTCACCCGCTCGAAATATAAGAATATTTGTTTAATATTATTAAAGTACATTTACTGAAAATTTGTTGATTATTTTACTATGGTTAACTATGCTGTTATAAACTTAATAAATAGTAATTTAAAGCTTTAGGGAGCTTATTTGATTTTGCACGTAAATATTTTCTTATTTAATAGAAAAATGTTTAGTTATTACATATCTATCTATAAGTAGGTGATAGATACGCGCGGTCGGCAAACATACATTATTCCCGTATAAATACTGGAGAGAAAAAGGTGTCGTCAGTATATTGTTCTACAATTCCCTTTCTTTTCAGTGAAAATCCCGTAAGAATCGATCAAGCTATTCCGGAGAATCGCCTGGACAAACAAAGTACACGCAGACACAGATAAATAAATTAAAATATGTAGTTTGTTTGTGTTTTGGTATCGTGCGCTTGAAAACACGTGGTTTTTTTGAAATTACAGATATTTCAATTTTATAATAATGTAAATTAAATAACGCACAGATTTCATGCACAGAATCCATCACATATTCTTTTATTTATTTTTTTACATATCAATGCCTTTTTCCGCTGAATTTTGTGAGGTATTGCGTGTTGAGTAGTGGAACTCAACGCCGCGCTTTTGCCTTGGTGCCAGATGAAATAACTTAATTTTTTTTTTAACATTATTATGTATTAAAAAGTCTAAAATAAAAATGTATATACTCAATTTATCCTTTAAATCTTTAAATCGCCACCGATTTTTATAAAAAAATAAATTCAGACTGTTAAAAATATTTTATTGAACACGTGTGTCGTGGTTTTTTTAGAATTCCCCTAAGGGTGCAAATAAGCGAGCGAAGCCGCGCGCGTCCGCTAGTATATAATATATTTACTAACATTTTCTACTACATGGCTTAACTAATTTTAATATAATAACTTAGATAAATTACGAAATTATTTATTAATAGTGCTGCTAGAAATATTAATGTTACTTAAACAATACAGCACTAGTAGCGCCATCTTTAATATAGTTGGAGTAAAATTTTAAGGAAAATTATTATAGGTCTTTGAAAATAAATTTGTACCTATTGTAAAGAAATCATATACCTCGAGGCCTTTACAAAACTTATATTTCTTCCAGAGTAAAATACTATTAAGCTTGTAAAATGTCTATCTTAAATTCTAATATAATGTGTTATTCTAGAGGACCTCTTTCTTCCGCTCCCCGCTCCCCACAGAACACATATACCCAAAGGGTCCAAGGTCAAGTGTCAAAGTCTATAACTCTAAAAGTGTATCTCGAATTTTCCGACCACATGAAGCGTTATTTTAATAGTGTCCTCTGGTGGTAGTTCTATAAACTAATATTCAAAAATAACTTTTAATTAAACAAAGAGGTCGATTTACATTTTTTTATAATAAATTATTGGCAATATCAAATCTATAAATATAAAATCAAATAATAACACTATAATATAAATAGGTTAAAAATAAATATATGTAAGAAAGTGAATTAAGCCAAAAGAATATTATTTCATCAAATCAATAAGTTCTGAAATTAATACAAGCTATATTTAATATGGTAACATTATAAATTGTTAAAAAAATCCCTAAGCTTCGCCACACACGTAAAATAATATTGTCAATGCTAATAATATTCAGTGTGTTCGACCGGTTTCTCAATATTATTGTAGAAATTATGTTTTTGCCACGACGAGGCAGGGTTATTGTCAATAATATCGTCGTGTGCGGGCGAATTTACTTCTGTAAGAAAAGGAGATTATCAATTCGACTGTATTTTTTTAAATGTCAGTTACTTCGGAACTTTTGACTGGATGCGCCGATTTTGATGTTTTTTTTTATTTTTCCTTCCCATGTAAAACAACTTTTTTCGTCTACTTCTGCCAATGGTATCTATGAGAAAATCACATAAATCTTAACGACGAATAACTCAATATCACGCCAACCGATTCCGATGATTCTTTTTATTTGGAAGACTACACTTTAAGGATAGTTAGGAGAAAATTTGGCTAGCTTATGGGATCCGGTAGAAATTGAACAAGGTTTTTTTTTGGTAAAAAATATAATTATACTGTAATAGTTACAAGGAAAAACATTGTTAAAATGGGTGTCAGAAATGAGATTCTTCATCGTTGCATTTCTTTTCAACCAACTTCAAAAAAACATGTTCCATTTTCTATCGAATTCAAAAAAGGTAGAGTCTCCCAATTCGCCAGAATATTTTTTATGTATGTTCTTGTCAATATGCCAAAATGCCAGTATGCAAAATAATACCTAAGTAAGTTTGAAGTTTTACATAGGACAATCACTACCTACTCGTTTGAGAAGCATCCTTTAACGGTCTACCCATCACTTAAAATCGTAAAATAAATAATTTTTAATTAAAAAAAAAACGATTTCAAGCAACGTGGCAGTTCTCCTAAAATTGTTATTTTTAACCAAAAATTATGTCTTTTTTAAAACCAGAGTGTAAAGCCGTAATTTTGCTGTGAGATGTAAGCTTGGACATTATAATACACGTTTATTGACGTGGCATCTATGAACAACCCCTATTTATTTTATAAATGGAATTTTTAAAAAATGTGTTAAATCGGACAATGACGATTAGTGTAGAATAATGATAAACAACTGGAGAAAAATCATTTTTCTCCATCGCTGGTACCAATAATGATTCTTTACAACAGAATTGAAATTAAATACTTACTTATTTAGCTTCACGCTGTAATACTAGTGGGAAAGTCAGAGAGAACGGAACCCCAAACGCTACGGTCTCTATATACCTCTTTCACCTCGTCCTCTATTATCAACTTTTCATACATGCCATCTGGGGCGTCCTCATGCTTTTTACGTGATTTTTCTCCTTCATTACCTTTGATGCTGTATTTTCGAAGGTCTATCTTTATTACCGCTCACTTTTTCTTCATTAATCTTTTTTGCTTTTCCTTCATCATCAATCCATTTTCACGTTCTATTATATTCTCACCGTGAAAAGTATGATTGACTTATTCCTAGCGGATCAGTATATTTAAGGTTAAGTTGTGGACACACGAGTGCTTAGGATGCTATCTTGGGAACAGATCAATATGTAATCGTTGCTATAATAAGGAGTCTGTTTCATTTTGAGGTACGAGACGTCCAAACTTGGAGTCGAATTATCACATAAGAAGCTGGAAGTTTTAAGATCCATCGATCAAAGAGGAATAAGTACTTCCAAAATATGAAACATCTTTGAAACAGAAAACGGAAATTCTATAAGAAAAGCAGCGACAGAAATATGTGGTAAATGATAAGGAGGTTTTAGTAAAAAGCACGATAAATGTGTTGATAAAGTAAAAGACACTGCAGAGAAAAAAAGGCCGTTTGGATCATAAGGCCTCAGATTAATCTCTTTAAAAAGAAAAAGGATATGCTACAAAGGCACCAAACGAAAGTACTGATAAAGATGAAGCGTGAAAGTTCTGAGAAAGAAAGAAATAAAATGTTAACGAGCAATTTTAGTAATTCCTAAGGTTGTTTATTAATTTGCCACACATTTTACAGCAGTGAGCAGGTCGCAGGAGGTCCTAAACCAAGAATTTTTTTTTAGATATTTGACAAAAGTATAAGATGTTTTGGGAGACTACCTCGGTACAATACTTTAATCGCTTCTCTTGTTGTAAAGTCTGTGACACAAAGTGACATGCGAGGGAAAATTTCCTTCCCAAGGAAAGAAAGACATCTCATCATTCTTACATTTGAATGAAATGAAGAAAAGACGCACAAGCTTATTGCTGCCGATAACAGAATTAGCGGTTCCTTCACGCGCGCTTTCATACGAAAAACAACTTTTGAAACAGACAGGATTGCAACATTTTAAGGGCATTTTAAGAGAAAAGCTTCCATTAAAACTATATTTAAGTCTAACAAGAAAGTAAATCCAATTCTTAAGACCAGTGAAACGTAATTTACCTCTGCAGTGTGTAGACCTATAAAAACTAGATAGTGACTGAGATTTAAAATAAATTGTTCAAAAAAGGGGAAGCATCGGTATTGGGGGAATGCTCGATGTCAAGAATGGACATGCATCGAAGTCAGCTGCGTCTGGGTAAAGAGCGGATAAACCTAACCATAATATCGGGTCTTATAACTCCCAAACCCTCGCTCGGGAGAAAAGATATATACAGAGGTCAGGAAAAAACATGGCATTTATAAATAGATAGAAGAAGTAAAGAAGAAGTAAAACATACAGAGAGTAGGGCTGTTGGCGCTCCGTTCTCTCTGACTACCCCGCTAGGGATAAAGTGAGATGTAAAAAATAAAGAATAATGAAAAAAATAAATAAAAACAACTAAAGAATATTAATAGAAATCGTTAAATTTTAGATATATTTTATTAACTCTAAATATAAAATTTAAGTTGAAGTAGCTTATTTTTGTACTGTTCTATACGCTAAAAACAGTAATATTATTTATCACGTTTCCATTACACTGAAACTAAATGCCATGTAAGTGATATAGCAAGAAGATTCAGAAGAATAAAATCTTAGAAAAATTCACGAACAAAATTTAGGTATTACGTAAATTTTTAGTCATAGCTGGTTTAAACATTAAAAATTCTTCACACGACCCATCAGTGAGTACTAGTACTATTAGAAATATGTCTAAGATTCAGGACTACAGCCTGAAATCAGACCCATTCGTCTACTCTAAAAG